>CM057149.1:30333716-30358399 GCA_029964075.1 Patiria pectinifera | reverse complement strand
CAAATCAGTTGCCGAAGAATGCACAATTTGTTCTTCTTCAGTACATAGTGCGCGGCTAGTGTTAATGTCTTCAGGGTCTAGATGTTATCAATCACGGACCCAAACACCGAACGCCCTGACCGTCATCCATGGCTGTCGCGGGGCAGGCATATCGTAGGTCGACCTGAGGTTAGCCTGAATGAACTTTTCATTTACAACATCTGTTGCTGGTTTGCTGTAGCTTGATCGATTTCGATGTAAATTGCAAATTCTTTCAATTGTGCAGAACAGTTGATCTGTGTTTAGTGTAATAAGAAGGTCTGCACATTTTGATGTAGTTGCTTTTTGGGTTTTTTTGGGGGGTTGGTCATTGCACTGGAGATTAGTTCTCCCTAGGAAAATGAATATGGTAATGTATCATTTGATGAGGTTTATTTTAATAAAATTTAGGTCAGAAATAGTCAGGAAAAAAAAAAAGGTGCAATGAACATTAGGTAAAAAAAAAATCACCAACAAACAATTTTTTCCATCAGAATGCATTTGCCTCTAGCTCATCTGCTAAATATAAAGCTTCTACTGAAATAACTTGCCTATTTTTTGCCTCAAATACTTTACTTTTTCTTAATAAATACCTTGGAGAGTTGATGGTTTCTGATTGGTCGAGACTCGATCACGTGGCCGGGCATTAACGGTGATAATGACCAGCTTCAGAGAACAAGCGAATAAATGGCCCCTGAACCAGCATTGATCCAGCCCCATGGAAGGCAATGATTAGCCAAATTTACAACAGTCATATGGCAGCTTGTAACAATACAGCACTGCACATGCGCTCAACCACCTTCGCGTGAGACTGACGCGCGCGTACGCAACACAGTTGCTATGGGTGCGCGTGCGTAAGGAAGTTTTGAAACGACATCGTACAGCGGCAGTGCACTTTTCGGAGGATGTTACGACGAAAGCGTAGATCTACGATTTATTTTCTGTAAATACTTCGCCCATCGACATATTTACCTTCCCTAAACCAAGCATCTTTGTAATTCTGGAAATAAAAGTCTGGAAATATCGCTGGAAAAAAGTCACAAAATTGGAGCATTTTAACTGTTTATTTCATCAAGTATTTATTAATGGGAATAACAGTGTGAGGATCCGGTCTTCACTGCGTGATAATGACCGGGTTTGGGGGTGACTTCGTCTCGGTCCATTAACAGCGGTCACCCCTTAACCCGATCCTCACACTGTTATTCCCTCAATAACATGCACAAGTCTTCTTTCATATATTACACATCTATTTTCAATATATTCCACACGTCTGAAATTATACTTACCGAATATGTTGTTTTCAAGTTACAAAACGTTTAACATTTCTAAAGGTGTTTTGCTAGATTTAAGTTTGTTGAAAGTACACTAAGATGTTCCCTAGCCATGGATAGCAGAAGTACTGATAATAATATGTGACATGGTGTATCAAAATCAGGCACTTTTGAGCAAGAAGTCAATTTTGAGTTATTGCAATACTAGTAAAATATAGACCTTGCTCTTTCAAACGCCGCATTGGTTTTTGAAATTGAAAATTCCAAAGCAAAGTTATTCAAAAATTTGAAATCGGACTGCAGCAGGGTAGGAGAACAGCAAGTACTGGATTGCTTCCGTTTGTCGGACATTTGTGTACATCTGTACTAATGATTAGAATGTCTTGTGGAAATTTTCTTTCTTCTAGTTTGCGCAAAATGTCTGCTGTGTCGCGGACATATGTGGGTTGTGCGGTTACTATAGGAAGAAGGAAATAATCTATGTATTCCAAAAATTGTTCCCGTAGGGATTGTACATCTGCATAATGAATCACTCAGACTATCTACAAGTGGGTGACCGCCATCTTGAGTCCCATCATTACACCGTCCAACAAAGGGTTCTCACGGTGGTGGGGTTTTGTGTATTTTGGGGAGAAAATACATGGTTGGACATTGACAGTTTTGTGGAAGTGGGTCGAGGTATTTCAGAGTATCGTTGTCGATGTGTTTGTTGTTGCTCATTGGTATCAGAGTGCTGTGAACCATCGTGATGGTTTGTGGGGTAATGTCTTGGTCCAGTTGGGTGTAAAGATGGGACTCAAGATGGCGGTCACCCACTTGTAGATAGTCTGAGTGGTTCATAATGCAGGCCCCTGCCTTTGTCATATGGTTTGACTATGATGTCAGGGTTGTTTTTAAGATCAGATAGTTCTTAATTGTGTGGTTATGTTTTTATGGCCGATTTCTTAGCCTGATGTGAGCTAGGTCGAATTTAGTGGCTTCAAGTTGTTCTTCTAGTGTTGCACTTTATAGTTTACTTTATTTTTATACCATGTTTAAAGTACCATTTATCCCTATATATTTTTCTGGGAATTAATAGTTTTATCCTTATTCTGTTATTTTTGGTGGCGCTCTGAAATACGTACATGTAGTATCATCTTTATGTTCATTTAAAAAAATATTTGTCTTTGTCTACCTCAAGATACAATTCTTGACAAAAATAGGGTATTTTAAAGTTCTGCCCGTGTGCTTTCTTGAAAGTCCTACGTCTTGATGTCAATCAATGAAAAATTCATTCTAAGAGTCCTTTCGTCTGGTGTCGATCAATTAAATGAGTGTTTCTCGTGGTTCTAAGAGGGTAATTAATATTTCCTTGGTTTGGATTGTTGGATTTGAGTGTTTTCATAATTCAGTATACAAACAATGTATAAAAAAAAGTAGAACCTACATTTTTGGAGTGATCTATATTTCTAGTTAGAAACTCTTTCATTATGTTATACAGGGTGGCCTCCAAAACACTTTTCCAGTCGCAGATTTCTCAACATTGGGGAGACATATTGAAATTGTTTGAAAATGTTCCTAAACTTCCAGGTCTTGGTTGCATATGGTGAAAATGGCATTGAAAATAAAGCCTAAATTAAGAAATGATGACCATTTACAAAGAAACAGTAAAAAAAAACCAGTTTTTGTCCACATGCACGTCTATGAAACTTGGTCAACACAATAGCACAGCGTGCACAAAGAACTGCCATAACGATGACCACACATGTATCTCATACAAACGTGTGGATAAATTGGTTTTTGACCATTTTTATGTAAATGGCCGTCATTTCTAAATTAAGGCTGTATTTTTAATGCCATTTTCACCATATGCCACCAAGACCTTGTAGTTTAGGAATATCTTAAAACAATTTCAATATGTCTCCCCAATTTTGAGAAATCTGCGTCTGAAAAAGTGTAAACTTTGGGGGGGGGGCCACCCTGTATGGTAATGGATATTTTGTGTGGTGATTGGTTTTAATGGCGATGTCTGTAATATACTATGAACTGTTGTGCAGAAACACTGTGTGGAAATATTTTTGTTCTTTTAATGGGAAGTAGTGTTGACGGCAGTGTTGTAGCCGAGTCCATCTCGAGTCCATCACAAAGATCCTCCAGTTTCTATTCAAATGAATTGTAACAAAGGCACTATTTTGTTGTTCTCCCGGGCCCTGTTACTTGTGACTGGACTTGTGGTGGACTCGAATACAACAACACAGGGTGGCATGGGTGGCTAGTGCGTCAAGCACTTGCCTCTCACCACTGTGGCACGGGTTCGACTCCCCGCTGCAGATCATATGTGAGTAGAGTTGTGCATTGATTCTCTCCTGTGCCACAAGGCTTTTTCTCTGGGCTATCCTGTTTGCCTCCCTCCCTAAAAATCAAACACTTCTGGCTGTGCTCCTTAGTCATACATGGGTCGTATGGCAGCTGCCAAAGGCACCTTTACATGCCTTTAGCTCGACCACGTAGTAGCCGCGTCTTTCGCAATTTAGCTTCTCAGCTGCGAGTAAGGATGATTAGCCTCCCAAATTATTATTCTAATTATTGTAACACTGGATGAAGGGAACTGCAAAAGAAAATACTGGTTTTTGTGCTTTAGGATATTCATTATTACACTCATCTAAGTAAGGGAAAGACTTTTGAAGTTATGGGACTTTTGCATCATTTCCTTGACAGCTTTGAGAATCTTTTACACATTGCACCATGCACCAACGGATTTTTAAGATGCCAAAATAGGGTTTTATTTTGGGAAACGCTAAACAAACAAGAACAATTCAGTGATGTTTTTAACATTCAGAAATAGAATCTTACAAGGCTTCGCCTCTGCTATGCGCGGACTGCTTGCCCGTTTCACGGGTGATCAATCGTGAATGATCAACTTGTGAACACACATACACACACACGTCACCGCTATACTATAAAGTGCAATAGGTGTGCTTGTACACAGAGTGTAATTACGATTTCTTTTAAATGATTAGTCATCTGTATTTCCTTTCAAAGTGGAAACAACCAAAACTATTTCAGACGGAAGACAGTCAAAACAAGACGGAAAGGAAGAAGAAAAATAAGCATTTCAGGAAAACATAATTTAAAATACTACAAAAGTTGGCTCTAATCAACTACAGAAAACCCTGAAAACCGTTAAAACTAAACTTAGGTAAAATGTGGTTGTAGGAAAAGCCTGCGGGGTTTTGTTCCGTCAAATAGTTGGGTTGTTTTGCATTCCTCCTACTTTCCACGAAAGCAAAACTGAAGCAAATTTCATTCATGTCAGACAGTGGCGTCCACTGTTACCCAAATAAATTTGTTTAAACTCTAAACTATGAAAGAAGCCTCGGCACTTTATCTCATATCTCACTACAGTGCCACTAAATTGCCCGCCATATAATTGGGCTTAACCTGACAACAAAATATATGTTTGTGTGTTGTTTTTTTGACAAAAGACTTTATCCATGCATGTGATGACCTGATTGTTCACCAAGCCCCTTAGTACTGGTAGAAGTATAAGCCAGCTATTGTTCAGAATAAATTGTTGGAGAACAGTTGTTCTGTACAGTTTAGAACATGTAGGATCGGGGACCATTTTTCCATTAGTGGTTGATTCGTGACATTAACCTGCACACTATTAGCAACGTTTGTATGTGATCATGTCTAGTCACAACAGGTGAAAATGTCATTGAGAATACACATTGGTTCTGGCTCCCTGCTATACATAATGATGTGCCCGGCTTTTGTAATCGGCGATGCCACTGACTTGATAGGCTGGTATCACGAACAGTCTAGTCCATGCTATAGGTTATCAGCTTCGGTCCAAAAATTGGGCCACCAGTTTCAAATGATCAAAAAGAGCAGTGCTCATAGCGACTTTTGGCAAGGTATGCACATCTAGAATTGGAAAATGTGGGATAGCTTTGTAGTGTGAGCGGTGGCAGTTTTTTTTGTGTTATCACTTTTAATTTTTTTTTCAAAATGGCCGCCAATATGCTTGAACCAGATTAATTATATGTGGTAACGAGCATGTTTTGGCTGCCATTTTTTTAAAACAGTGATAGCATCCAAAAAGCTGCCACCACTGCAATGCTATCACATATTTCCAACTACAGATGTGCATACCTTGCCAAAAATCACGACCATTATTCCCCTCATTTGATACCGACCAAACCCCCAGGCTGATGGCCTACTAGTCCAAATATTGGCAAGGTAGTTGAACAATTGGTAATTATGGTTCTCGTTTAAACTTGCTTAGGCTGAGAAAAAAAAAATAATAAGTAGTTTTTCATTATGTCTTTGTTTTTTTTTAATTAAGGAAGCAGGGGCTTTTTTTCTCCCCCCCCCCCCCCCCATGGCAGATTTTTCAAAGTGGCGGGTGGATCCTCCATTTTTCTCAACTATTTTGCCAATACAAAATTGTACCCAAAGAATCTATAACCCTTTTCTACATAGCTACTATTTTGTTGGAAACAAATAAAAAGACAATGTATTGACAATGTGCAAAATATATTGCAAATGTATGAATATAAAAAAAAAAAATTAAGAAGGCGGCCGGGAAAAAAGGAACCGGGCAGGGATGAGAAACAAGTTGTGTTTTTTTACTTGGTCTACAAAGTGGGCCATATGTCTGAGAAATTCACTCACAACACATACGAAAGACAAAGATTTTGAACACGATTTCTTAATACGGAGAAATGAATACAATGCATTCTGATTGCATGAATAGGTTTTCTGCATGTTCATAAGATCTGAGAAACCCCCTAGCCTAGTTAGTTTTGGCAAGACCCTAGCCTGCTTAGTATCTGAGAGACCCTTTCCTAGTTAGATTCCGAGAGACCCTCCAGCCTGGTTTATTTTCTGAAGGCTCGATCCAGGACGTCTGATTGGACGTTGTGGGGCAAGGTCACCTTGAGCTTACTATTGGCCTGCATGGCGTGGCAGATGGTCTCCTGGGCTTTGGTGTTACCTGACCAACTCCGCCGAGCAACCTGTAAGAAATATCAACCACCACAAAAAAATCAGATTCATCACCGACCTATGAGTTCTTTCTGATAATTTGGTCTATAGACTCATAAGGGTGACAGCCATTTTCTGCGGTGGCACCGGGCTCGCACGAGTCATGCTCAGGTAGGGCCAAGTTCGCGCAAGGACTATAGTTGACCAATGGTTAACTAACGTTTGCCCGAACTCTGTCTAGTCGATGATGGTTGACTACGCTAGTCGACTATTTGGAACCAGCCTACTGGGGTTGGTTGCTTCGCTGGTAACCAATAGCCGCGCGCATTCATAACGCTAGCAGAGAGCCAGGATCCAGGATCCAGACGTTTGCACGTTGCTATCAGTGCGCAGGCGTAAGGTACGTCACAAATCAACCACTAGTCGACTAATGGTCCTTGCCCGAACTTGGCCACGTACGCACGCACTCCGGGCCCCTTCGACCAATATGGTTACAAAAATGCGCTTGCGCCTTGTCTTTAAAAACACGTGCTACCTGAAAAATGTGGCGCTACCTGAAAAATGGCTTGTAATTTTGTTTCGCCGTATTGGCCGATATTCTGTCTCATAATGCAATTCTTTCACTACCGAGTTAATTAAGTGTCTTTATTTGAATTCAAAGAATCTGGAATTAATGAAAAGCTAAATATACAACAGCTAATTATTTCCAGCAACTACTGGTTTGTGTTGATGTATTGCCTCGCCCTACATCATAGTACCTACGTAAAAAAGAAACTTACTAGGCGAAAGTCCTGTCCTTGTAAGCCGTTTTGACAGATACTGCCATCATCGTATTGACGTGATCATTTTTTGGGGGGGGGGGCATTTCAATGAAAACACATCCCATTATGCTCATGCTACAGTTGCCGGATGGGATGTATTTTCATTGAAATGCCCCAAAAATTACCATGTGATCACAAAGATGGCGATATTCGCTAAATGGCTTATGACCTCATGAATACTAGAGCATAATACAGATGTATGACATTAATCAACCACCAAGCTTACCAGCATCAGCTGGCTAGTTAGAATTTTGTGATCTGTTTCAACAAACTGTTGAACAACACTGAGTGAACAGTGTTTATCAAACAAAGTCTGGTAAGAGCAAAACCTTTTGTCATAATTTACATCTTTCTAATGGAAAATTCAAATCATATAAAGAATCCACAATTCTCTGCTCAGTAGTTCCATTGCAATTGGGCCCCTACCCGAGCCGAGATAAATTCAAAATTCCCAAAGTTGTATAAAATGACCATGATGGCCACACCTACCCCATTACTGACGTCCCAGGCTAGCATGGATTTAGCCCTCTGCTCCGCCCTCTCTCCGCCATCCAGCATGAGACCAAACCCTCCATTGATGACCTCGCCCCAGCCTACACCGCCCCCGTTGTGTAAGGCCACCCAGGTAGCGCCGCGGAAGGAATCCCCAATCACGTTCTGCACGGCCATATCTTTCACATCATGGAAAAAAAACAACACACTGAAAGTCACTCTTGACATGCTGAGTACTCTGTGAGGGCATTGTATATTATTTAACTTCAAGGACAATGATGTATCCTCATACGAATCGCAGAGGAACACAGATCTGCTCTCTGATATGACGTCAAATCACAAGAGGTGGGCATTTCCATTGTGTAATGTTCGTGACATAACTTTTAAGAGCTCTGTGATGTGTATCCCCAGTCAGGTTGGCGCTCCACCGCCGCGACCCAGGTTCGATTCCCGCCTGGGCCAATATGCAAATTGGGTTTCAGTCCCTGCATGATTCCGTGGGTTTTCCCCAGAATATTCTTCTGGGGTTTCCTCCCACCTCTAAAACTATCATTTCTTCTCATTGTCTTCTCTCTACAGGTTTCTTCAGGCTTGCGAGAGCTAGAGTACCTGGGGTGCTTTTGCGGAATCCTTGGTTTCATAATCAGAAATTTAGTAACAATAAAAATAAAGCCAGCCAAAAATACAATGGTGCTCAAACCCTAAAAGATAATTGTTAAAGCATTCGTGTCATATACCTGCACAGAAAGCCGAGCCGTCATAAATGTTGGATGTCTCGCGGAAGGGACTGTCGGTACCGCTGACATCGTGGTGATCCCTGCTGATGATGACCGGTCCGCGAAGCCTGCCCTCGCTGACGGCTTGGTTGAAGGCCGACGCGATGGCCATGCGACCCCGCTGATCTGAGTAGAGGATCCGAGCTTGGGAACCGACAACCTACAGATACCAGGGAGACAAATGTCATGTGATTATAATGTTAGGGCCAATGATTTTCCGCGATCGCGGAAAACGGACGGAATTCGCGGAATCTGCTCCTCGAAACGGAGAATGGAATTTGAATCTGAACAAAATAACTTCTGCAATTTCATTGATAAAAAAACACAATTTCATAAAATGTATCAAATACAAAACGAATTGTTGATGATTGATTGAACAGACGAGCCATATAAAAAATGAGCGATGTTTATATCACGATGTTGGTGGGACAAAAACATTCAAGATCAGAGCAATAAATGTTACGAGATCATTACCGTAGTACGCGTGGTCATGGGAGTGACAGTCCCAACGAACGCCGTAGCTGTCGGCCAGCGCACGGGTGAAAATCATCACACTCACGGCATGCTCTCGCGGGTCTCTTTTGCTCCATCGGCAGGTTTATTTTTCTCTGTGCAATCAATCAACCATTCGTATAACATCTAACTTTGGCTCTATTGAAATGCATGTCGTGCTTAGGTCCAATAATCTACCGTAAACTATCCTATTTTTGTCGCTAACGTTAGCCCGAAAACAAAATGGCGGACATGAATTTCGTTTCGGCCAGCTGATGTGTGTGACGTCATGGGATTGGCCTGTACGGCTATTGCATGTTTCTCACGGGTGTGGCAGTGGCAGAGCAGTATACGACTTGACTGTGGCGAAGTTAAATACTACGTCTGTACATTGATCGGCCGTTGATAAAATAGCAATCTTTTTGGGGGCAATTTTCCCGCGCTCCAACCAAACGACTATTTCATTATGGTCTTGAAATTATTTTCTGTGCACATGGTATAGGCCTAATGTATATAAAATGCCAATGTTTGTATTGAATAAACGTGAAACGGAATTTTTCAGCCTAAAACGGAATTTAGGATTTTTGCAAACGGAATTTGCACTTTTCTGAAACGGAAAATCATTGGCCCTATAATGTACATGCTGGTCGTGGGTGGCTGGCACTTTTAGGCAAAGCAATTTGCTCAACCCAGACTTTATCTGCAGAGGAAAAGCATTATACAAGCCCAATGTCATATGATGTATACCAATTAGCATATTACGCTTCTAAAGGCACAAACATATTTATATTTTCAGTAATTTGTCTTAAGCCCAACCTGAAATTAGGCTGTGGTAGTATTCAAAAGAGGTAACAAATTTAAGTGACTGCAGAATTTACGAATATCTTAGTCCAGGTTAACTGGGAACAGGTCAAAATAATGAATTTGGTCCACGTTTTTTCCCCCAGAATTTAATTATTGTTTTCAAACTTTAATCAGTGTTTGACAAAGTATATCAGGGGTGTGAGTGACCACTGATAAAATAGCTGAAAACAGATGAAAAAGGTGTAAAAAAGCTGAACATTGGAAATCTCCTATACTTTTGTACACAGTAAGTGAGGGAAAAGAGCTGAAATCCAAAACAAAAAAGTTGAAATCTGAGATTTCACACCCCTGGTATATTTACGTGTAAAGACTGAACCAATCCATTCTCTACATTCCACTCTGCCAGCGAAAAAAAATTAACAATAAAAGACTATGAGCTTACTAGTTTGTGCTTGGAAGCCTCCTTGATCCAACGGATGTTATCTTCATACTGCTGTTTGGTTGTCTCTGGAACTATGGAATAAAACATTCCAAGAATACTTAGGATTACTACTTAAATTTTCATCAATGCTCATCCTTGAGACTAAATTAAAAGACACAATTTACTTGATATATACAATTTTCAAACAAACCACAAAG
The DNA here is from genome assembly GCA_029964075.1 of Patiria pectinifera. Lineage (NCBI taxonomy): Eukaryota > Metazoa > Echinodermata > Asteroidea > Valvatida > Asterinidae > Patiria > Patiria pectinifera. The sequence goes on along the minus strand of CM057149.1, from coordinate 30,348,118 downwards.
GGAGACTGCCTAGGTACATTAGCATAAGTAAGATTTGAGGCTTTGCATGGTGGAGATACTAAATAATGAAAGGTTTGCGGAAACACCATGTGCGAATAATTTCTCAACTAAGATAATGGTTCTGAAAAATAAACTCGACGTTCCGGTCAGTATGCTCTGACCGTCTTCAGCATTAGCATAATTTTAAAGTCGAACAAACAAATTGACTGGTGCGAGGTTTGAACCTGCGACCTCTGGATTGCCGTTCCGGTGCTCTACCAATGCAGCTATCCAGCCCTATGTTGATGGTTCCTCATTTTTCCAATGTCTTTATTCAAGGGCACTAGTCAGTAACCATTAACCCGTATTTGCCAGGAGGTCATGTACCCAAAGTCACAATGCTAGCAACATTAGCAATGTCACGGATTCAAACCCTGCTCTAGTCAATATCCTTGTTCAATTTTAAAAATTATTACTTTCATAATATTATACATTATTACCTCCATAAATAGCGACAATTAAACAGACATAAGAATGAAAGAGTTCCAAATTGAAAGGGAAAATACAACATTTGCAAACATCAAAAAATAAAACTACCAAATCATTTTGAAATACCTTGCTGGACTGTTAGTGAATGACAGTGTAAAGCATCCTGTAAAATCATGGCACTGTCATTTTCAAGAAAAGTGGTATTTTTGTATCAATTTCCAAAGCTGGTCGGCCGACCAGCGTTGGAAAAAACTGGCTTTTTTTCAAATACCGGCCCCAACTGACCATCGTACTTGTTTGCAATCGATTACACACCTATGAACGGGTACAAGCCAGCTAGACTGGTTCCCTGACCTTACAATTCCCCAATGTATGTAAACTGCTCTGTTTCTTCTTATATGGAGTCAGGGAACCAGACTAGAGGAAAATGATTGTTTTTCTTTGTTTTTATAGCATTTTCGAACCCAAAACCTCAAAAAAGTCAGTGTAACTATATTTGCTATATATTTCCAACCCCCCCAAGTCCATCTATTTCTGAAAATTGCAGCAAAAGCAAATGATGTATATTCCCTTGAAGCCATTCTTTGCCAAAATTAGCACAGAAGAATAAGGTTTGGTTTCATCAAAAAGATATCCGCAAGCTTTTGATTTATTTAAAACTCTCCCTCTCTGACTGGCTAACTCAACAAAGCCATCCCAGCGGTCACAGCCAATCAAGTGACTGTTTGTAACAGTTGAGTGCTCCTTGACTACATAAAGCAGGATTGACTGGCTGTGACTGTTTATGTAACTTGATACAGCTTTTGTTTGACTGGAGGTGATTGACAAGCCAGCTGTACGTACCGGTTACTTGTTTTTGTCTGTTGACGGAATTTGACTAGTCACAGTGCCTACAGGAAATATGATGTGACTGTTGGTGACTAGCCTGTGTACAAGTTATGGTAGGGGGTGTAGATTGAATTTCTGACTGTCTGTGACTGATCAAACACTAGGAGGGTTCTCAGGTGAGGTGAAGAGCGGGCGGCCAGCTTGTCACAAGGCAGCAGATTACAAACACATCTGTCGTTTCGGTACCAAATTGTCTCTGACTTTAATTCAAGCATTTATACCAACCTCCTTGTTTGATGAAGTCTTCCAGCACGGTGGTCGCTATATCGTCCGTGGTGGCAAGGTCGTTGGGGTCACCTGACGTGCAGACCCATCGGAAGGGGCCAAACCCAAGGGAAAATATATCACTACGGAAACAAGACCAACATATGTAAAAACTATAAAACTATATCCAGAGGTTCGTGTTAAAATGAAAAGTTTTGCAACCAATTTTATGTCCTGATGTGCTGGCCTAACACAAAGACCTTTTACTACACGAATTGTACATTTTGTATTGGAATACTCTCACAAACTTACATTAAAAAAACAAAACCACAAAAACCCATCAAAACAGGAAATCAAGGTCTGTTTTGCATCATTCAGGGTGATTTCAGACTAATTCTGAAATCACAGAATTCCATCTAGCCCTCCACTAACTTACTTTCCTTTTTGTCTTTTTTCTCTATTGTTTTCAGCCAGCAATATCTCCTTTAAACTTCAGAAACTCACAAGAAGTAATGACAATTGGCTGCTCAAAAGCAAGTTAACCGTCAAAAAAAAAAAAAACAAGCTCAGACAGATTTGTGAAAGATGAAAATGTCTCACCCCATGATGTCCTGGACGTATGAGGGATACCTGAACCTGTTGCCCGTCTGATCACCTTCTTTTTTTACATCAGCACCTGTTTGTTGAATAACCAAATAAAAAAAAATCAATTTAAGGCCAAAAAAAAAATATTCGGTCTCTGGTCAGACCAAAGTTCCGGAATTGACGCGGCCACGCGGCTTTTTTTTTTTTTTTCTTTTCTTTTTTTTTCTTCAAGCTTGGATTGTACAGACAAGGTGGGTACTATTTTGCTTTTTTGGTGTCCTCCATAATTTGCCTTGGTGTTTTCGATCATTTGCCTTGGTGCAATTTCCCATTCCTTGGTGCTCTTTGGTAAAAAAAATTGAGGAGGTGCGGAAATAGAGGGCACTGTTGGAGCTACTGCAGAACATTTTGGAAAAAAAAAAGATCGACGCGCATGATTAAAATCGACGCGCGCGCTGACCACAGACCAACTTATTTTTTTTTTGGGCCTAACAACTTATAATTAGTTGCATTTTGGTTATGAGAGCTAAAAATTAAACCAATGAACAAAATCAGGAAAAGACAATCGAGGGGTGAAAAGGTTACAAGGGCGAGTTTCGAATTTCCAGCAAAACTGCATCAGAATGCAACACACTCAAGCTATTTTCATAAAGTTGTGGAAAAGTGTATTTATAAGCAAAATTGTTGCATTTTTTACACTTTATCCTTTGTATAAAGGGCTCCGTGCACAAGTACCCCCTCAACGGCAAGAAAGGGAGAGTTGGGAAGACCACAGTCTGGGAGAGACATTCGAACGCATTGATGATAATGCCTGACGTTCGTGCGAAAGATGCATGCTGTTGCTTTGTGAACACTCAGAATAAAATCAGTCATGCGTACTTCGCGCACGCCAGGTGCCCCATCCCCTGGGCTTTTGAAAGTGGTCAAACAGCGCCCTCTCGTGTTCGCGCAGGGAGCCTATCATCCCACTGACCAGGGGTATCACAGTGACCTCCGAAAACACTGCTCCAATGGGAAAGAAACATCAAATACTGTTATACATTTTTTGTAGAACCAACCTGCTCTGCTAGCCTCCAGTAAGAAAGCGTTGCCATAGTCAAAGAAGTACAAGCCTCGATCGGCGAGCTTGTTGATGGCAGTGATCTGACGACGCAAGCTGCAAAATGAAAAGGATTTACAGGAGCCATCATTCTTAAGACAAAAGAAACTTTGCATGAATATTTGATAGCACTCATTACCACTCACGAGAGCTCAGTAGTTGCTCACTCTTGGTAGTGCACAAAAGTACGCCTGACCAATTCTGATCCGATTGTGAATAAACACGTAGGGTGTTCACGTTAGGCCAGGCGTACGGCAACAATGCGTTCAAGTCTCACTTTGCTCTTTCTTCTTCACCACTAAAAAGTCGTTATGAACAAGACCGGAAAAACAAAACTTCTTGCAGGCTGTGTTTTGTGGGTGTGGCACCCTAAAAAATAAATGTAATCCTTCTTTTTTGTTTCTTCTTCCAACCCTGCATGCTTGTGTGTCACCTACATGTTTGTTTCTTGTACCACTGCCATTTTGCTGCTGAAGACGATCTTGTTAAGATCAAGATCGCAACATCTGGCCGTCTTAATTTTTTTTTATTTGAAAAATATATTATTAGATTGAATTGCTAATTCCAAAGTATTACGAGCTTTTCAGTCAGACAATGCACGATTAAGTAGAGTCTTAATTGTAATAATAATAGTGTTAGAGTATCCATCTTTTGCCTTTTACATAATGAAAACCATATTTTCATTATTTATAGTTTTATCTGGTTTTCAATGAATAAGTGTCGGTTTTTAAATGCTCTCGTTTCTGTTAAATCTACAAATCCGAATGTATTTTAATCCTCATATATGTCATATTTTTTTTAAGATTACCCATTGAAAATCATCCTTAAGGTGACATGGCTACCATCAATAAATAAATAGTAACAATAATAACAATGTGTATTTATACAGCGTACATATCCACCAATACTGGTGCTTAAGGGGAAAATACAACATTTGCAAACATCAAAAAATAAAACTACCAAATCATTTTGAAATACCTTGCTGGACTGTTAGTGAATGACAGTGTAAAGCATCCTGTAAAATCATGGCACCTAGTATACTGTCATTTTCAAGAAAAGTGGTATTTTTGTATCAATTTCCAACGCTGATCGGCCGACCAGCGTTGGAAAAAACTGCCTGTTTTTCAAATACTGGCCCCAGTTGACCATCGCACTTGTTTGCAATCGATTACACACCTATGAACGGGTACAAGCCAGCTAGACTGGTTCCCTGACCTTACAATTCCCCAATGTATGTAAACTGCTCTGTTTTTTCTTAAATGGAGTCAGGGAATCAGACTACAGGAAAATGATTGTTTTTCTTTGTTTTTATAGCATTTTCGAACCCAAAACCTCAAAAAAGTCAGTGTAACTATATTTGCTATATATTTCCAACCCCCCAATTCCATCCATTTCTGAAAATTACAGCAAAAGCAAATGATGTATATTCCCTTTAAGAGTTTAAAATAGGTTGTGCTCAAACAATATACAGTTGTTTTTTTTATGTTGTTGACACAAAATTGAAAAAAAAAAGTCAATCAAACCACCCACCTCTCCTCAACCAGGTTGCGGAACCGGACTGGGTCCTGCGCCATCATGACGTTGGCCTCGTCAAAGCTCAGCTGCACGGGGTAGTAGCCGCCATTGAAGGGGTTATGACACGAGGTCTGGTCTGAGCCCAGGTCGACCAACAGCTCACCGGTGCTGTCATATTCGGCTGCTACTCTCTCCCTGTGGAGGGAAATGGTATAGTCCTGGTTAGTATGATGCACATAGTACTGGGACAGTTCATTAAGTCTAAAGGAATTTTTGCCAAAATTAGTTGGAAATTGTGAAACTACCGCTACTCTCTCCCTGTGGAGGGAAATGGTATGGTCCAGGTTGTTAAAGAGGTTGTGGAATGCTCGAAGACATTTCCGTCATTTTTCGGGTATATGTAGCCTAAGGTGTGATGAAATAAAAACGACTATTGTTTCTGTCATAAAATGAGTACAAAAGGTACTTTTGAGAGCGGTTTTTCAAGTCCTGTCATGCCTGTTTCGACCCGAACGTGCAGTTTGTGTAAAAGTGGTCGTTGCGGGCAGCAAACAAAACACAGTAAATCGTGACGTAATAAACAGGACTCCCGATGCAGAGTAGCATAAACGAGTCCTGTTTATTACGTCACGATTTACTGTGTTTTGTTTGCTGCCCACAACGACGACTTTTACACAAATTGCACGTTCGGGTCGAAACAGGACCTGAAAAATAGCTCTCAAAATTACCCTTTGTACTCATTTCATGACAGAAACAATAGTCGTTTTCATTTCATCACACCTTAGGCTACATATACCCCAAAAATGACGGAAATGTCTTCGAGCATTCCACAACCTCTTTAAAGGGATGCATATAGTACTGGGATAGTTCATAAAGTCAATGGGAGGTTTTGCCAACGCAAGTTGGAAAGGGGGCATGTGAAATTGCCGTTTCTCTCTCCCTGTGGAGGGAAATGGTATGATCCAGGGATGTATATAGTACTGGGACAGTTCATTAAGTCTAAGGGAGTTTTGACACTTCTTAAATTTGTCCTCTAATTAGAAAACATCCTTTGGAAATGTATTCAATATTGGTGAAAACTTGTCAGTATATCTTATTTAAACCAAATGCAGTGCATGTTTTGTACAAAATAACAGTTTCAAGGTGCATTTTTAATAATTCAGTTATCACAAGGTCTGGACGAATTGCAAGAATTGTTTTAGAACGAGGTTGGGAGAAAATGCATCCTACATATGAATACATACCAAATGTCCACAATGTTGCCATGGTAACCGATACTGAGAGCCTTCTTCTCTTTCCTTGCTTGCCTAAAAAAAAAAAATCAGATTTAATATTCAAAGTTATTTAAATTAATTAAAAAGCAAATCAACATATTAAAGAATCACAAATTTAATAATACAAATTTAAATAATAAAAAATACAAATTTAATAATTATTTACACGTTAAAACTAATTATCAGCATCCTGACTGCAACCGGTCTTAAACGGAGTGTTTAATACCAACCAAGCACATATTTCTTCCCTTTCAAAAATACCTTTTTAGTCCAAAAATCAAATCTTTTCGGTCCAAAAACCAAACCAAGTCAAAACTAGACGTTGCCAACCATTTTGTTCAACAATTTTCTGCATGTTTTATGAAACACCCCTCTGACTCTAATATGGAATGTCACTCTACAACTCCTTACCTTATAAGGAGATTGGCGCACGCGTCACTCGTACTGAGCGATGTCGCGCAGAACGCACCTGGGGCGTTGCGTTGTGAATTTAGGATTATAAAATACTGACTCACTGGTAGTATTGTGCATGTCTACGTGAGGATTGTGAACGTTCAACCAACAAAACGGTAAGAGGCACTGGATTTTTAGTCGTCCAAATGTCATGTGACAATGGAAAAGTGTTTAAGACCTGCTAGCCATGTCTTTATCATACGTTTAAGACCGGCCATGTGATGGGCTCTCGACCAATAGGAATGGGTAAACTGTATTTATGAATAGCAGATATAATAGAGTTAGAAAAAGAATGTCAGTTGACCTACTTGATTCTTTCGATGCAGTCATCCAAGTTATCAATCATTTCCATCACCCAACTGCAAGAAAACAAGAAATTTGACGCTTCAAAACTTCAGAGCGTTGTATCCATTGCACATTAAGGTCTTTCTGCGTATACATGTATTCTCATTTTACTCAAAAGTGAAAGCAGTGTTGGTGCTCAAGGCGCTACATCATTATTACCCTGCTCATTGGGCTAATGAAACCGTCCAAAGACAATCTTAGCTCCCTGGGGAGTATACAGCTCAATGCAGCCATTGCGGCACAAAACAGCTAGAATCAATCACAATAACCATCTCTACCCTCACAGGTACCCATTTACTCCTGGGTGGAGAGTAGCAATGAGTGACAAAGTGCCTTGCCCAAGGGCACACGCACCATAACCCCAGGCTGGACTCGAACCCACACCCTGTACAATTACCCGCAGACAATGAAGTCCGTGCTCCAGATCATGAGGCCACGGTACTCCGCATACAAGACCATGGCACTCCACAAAGTAACACTTGGTTAAATTTCAAATTTGATTTATTTAATTTGAAAAAAGCACGGGTGTGATCTTGCCAGAAAAAAAAAAAAGACATTGCATCATGCAGAGGAAACATGGCTCGACCTTTGGGCTACAATGAATAGAAAGTGAAAAATAAGCAATGCTGACCAAAATATATTCAAGTCAGATCGAAATTCCAAATCCCGTACCCTTGCTTGTGTCTCTTGACCAGTGCCTCTTTGCTGACCTCTGCGATGACCCCAACACAGCCGCAGATGACCGCTGCCTTGGCCTGAGCACCGCTCATCCCTCCCAGGCCCGACGACACAAAGACCCGGCCTCTCAAATCACTGGTGCCCAGCTGCTGGCGACCAGCGTTCAGGACGGTGATCTGTATGTGGTGGCAAGGGAAGTCAACAGTATGCGAATTTTCACTGGCCAAGCAGTAGAAAGATATACATGGTGTCAGATAAGTCTGTCGCTATACAGTCCCCTAAAAAAGTGTCCGTCTAACTATTTTTGAAATAACTACAAAACCATGAGGTCAATTTTGTAAATTGTTTGGTTGTGCAGATACTCCTGAGCCCTGGCCTCAACCCGTATGAGTTTCATTTAATTTCAGCTACGCACTACACAATTGTCAATTGAGCACAACAACATTTTTGGACACTGTGACCAAGTTCCTTGCCTTGATCAATTCAGTACTGCGTTAAGTAAAGCTGTGTAAAATCCTTCATGTTGTGAAAATGGCTGCATGCAGATGGGATTGGAATCATTTGCCTGGCTATCAGTCATCATGACCAGACATCAGTTTATTGCTCAAGAGCAAATTATTCCAATCCCAAACCACATCAGCCTTTTTTTCTCAGCAAGCAGGATTTTACACAGCTTACATAACACAGCACTGAATAAGCCATTTGCGAGTAACCTATACCCTTTGGGATTTACATTTGAAAAACGTCTGGTACAATGACTTGCTCAGAATGCTTGGCACATTTTAACTTTGAATTCTCCAGACCAAAGACACTGTTGCAAATCACAAGATTCGGGGCAAGCTCTTGCATAGTTACGTAAGAGACGTTCAGCATCAATACATCGTTCACAATGGGTGAGAATGGCACAAAGACACCAGACCATGCCGGAGCTGGGGGTTGCTAGCATAAGGCTTGCCCCGAATCACGTGATATAGTAACAGTCTCTTTGGTCGGGAGAATGCTAGGTTAAAACGTGCAAAGCACTGTATTAAGTCAGCGTTCCAGATTTTATTCAAATTTAACTCGCAAATGGCTTATTGATTAAGGCATGTGGAACTTGGTCACAGCATGGAGGCCATGGTCACAGTGTCCAAAAATGTTTGTTGTGATCAATTGACAATTGTGCAGTGATGCGCGACTGAAATTCGTAGGGGTTGAGGCCAAGGCTTAGGAGTATCTGCACAACCAACAATATTCAAAATTGACCTCATTGTTTCCAGTTCCATTATTGAATCAAATAAATGTAAAGGTAACTTTTTAGGACCTGAGTTAAAGAGCTCTTAGCAGTGTTAAGATCATCGCCAGGGAGGAGGACCTTTGGAAACGCAAAACCCGTGAGGCAGTAGAAAACCACAGGCACTGCCCCCATATGAACTGAGATGGAGAGTACGAGCTGGCCCACGTGCAGGACTGTCTCCTGCCACGTGACCAAGCATGGTCACATGACAGGTCACGTGAGGGCCTCAGTAACGCCTGTTGATAAAGACTCCGAGACGGCGTCGCGAGCTCCTGCTACGAGCTCAAGTCCCCAAAAAGTATCTTTCCATCTATTTAAAAACCTAACTCTCTACGAAAAATGCTCAGAGTTAGAACTTTAACAATTTTTTTTTTAAATTACCAAGTTTTGGTTGAGCCTGTGAGCCCCTGGCTAACAACGGGGACATTTTACAACACAGTAATATTATGGGAAGGAATATTAAAATACAGAATTGTTCTTACTGTGGTTCCATGGACAATGCCTTGAGGACCGATGTAGCAGAAACTACCAGCAGTCATCTGGCCATACCTAGATATTCATCGGGAAAACAAATGGGGCATAGCCATGGGTAATATGTTACAGCCGTAAAGTTCTACTAAAACGGAAATAAAGCTTACCGGTTTTATTGTAAAATTACCATTCATAAACTATTTAATTGTTTCAATGGTATGAGTAAATCACATGAACCATCAAGGATATAAACATTTATCGGATGGAATTTGTGTCAGGGAGATGTAATTTTATATTTTTTTATTTATTTTTTATAGTTATAGGTATGAGACATATGATTAAATATTTAGAGTTAAAGATATGTGTACAGACATGCAACTGGGAATTTAGGAAAAATGAGGAAACTCCAAACCACACTAGACTTTGTACAGTGTTTTCAATTTGTAGTGGCATTCATGAGACGTAAACAACAAAGAAATCAGCGGATCCGAGGAAAAGTTGCATGCCTGTGTATAGATTTTTTCGCAATTTGCATTTTCTTGTAAAATAAAAAACTAATCACTCACATAGTGACACCCAAGCCAAAGAGTCGATTATAATTGTCCCTTGAAGAGTAGTTAGGTACCATCTAAAACAAAACAAATTTTAAAAAGATTAAATTATAACAGGGGCAAATTTACAGGTTTGCTTAGCACAGAAAATATCTGTTGAGCAAAAACTGGTAAGCGGCACAAATACATCTGGCCTAATTTCATGGCGCTGCTTAACAGCTAGCAGAAAAGTTGTGTTTACTGTAGCAGAAAATTGTGCTAACCTTAAGCACTATTTTAGGGCGTGGACGTGTGAACGGTTGAGTGCGCATGGAAATTCCTCCAATTCGTCATCGGCACCACGAACTGACACTCGCGCACAAGTGGGTGTCAGTGCTTGAAAACCACGTAATCAACCATTTTGGTTTCACGAACCGACACCTGGTAGTGCACGCGCACATCCACACTCACGCAAAATAGGAAGATTTTCGTTTTCACAAAATGACACCCAAGCATGATGCGGCAATACAGAACGAAGAAAAATGGATTGAAAGGTTTGACACGAATTTAATCCATCTTTATACTTGTGTGCTTACACAAAACTTTAATTAAAAAGCCTTTTAATTGGTGAAATTAAGGTCAGTCAGTGTCAGTTCGAGAAACCGAAAAAGGAAGGGGTACGCTCTAAAAGTGCCGCACCGTGGAGGATGTCAGTTCGTGAAACCCAAAATAACCCGGTTCTGTAAATACGCGCTCGTGCAGCGCACTCACGTGCAACTGATGTCAGTTCTTGGTGCCAATGACGAATTACCTCACTGATTTAAGCACTTTTTCCCACAAGGCAGTCAATATTTGTATATCGTTTGGATGCATGGCGCCTTTGGCTTTGCATCAGGCATCATGTTTCCCTTGTGAGTTAACAACCCCTAGTGCCATATCATAACAGCTGATTGTTAACAGATAGCCTGTAGTTGGGTGCCGTGGTATCATGGAATCACATACCATGCCATAAGTGACGACAACCCTAGGAGGGGCAAGCGCCCCCTCCCTCGCCCCCCCCCCCTCGCGACGCCCATGCATGGAGATTTCTATAATTACGTCACTGATTTAAGCACATATTCCCTCACAACAGCTGATTGTTAACAGATTGCCTGTAGTTGGGTGCCGTGGTATCATGGAGTCACATACCATGCCATTGGTGATGACAACCCTAGGAGCATCCATGTGACTTGGAAACAATCCCATTGGATGGCCCGAGTACAGGGCCAGGGTCTGATCTTCTGACATCTCTGACAAGTAGTGCATCACCAGACGAAACTGGTGAGAAGCATAGCGTACAAAAAAAAAAATTGAAACAATTAGAAATAAGTATGTATGTAAGTATTAGAAATTCCAGCAGTAATGAGAGGAAGATCAATAAATGTTATTATTATTATTAAAGAGGTTGTGGAATGCTCGAAGACATTTCCGTCATTTTTTGGGTATATGTAGCCTAAGGTGTGATGAAATAAAAACGACTATTGTTTCTGTCATAAAATGAGTACAAAAGGTACTTTTGAGAGCTGTTTTTCAAGTCCTGTCATGCCTGTTTCGACCCGAACGTGCAATTTGTGTAAAAGTCGTCGTTGCGGGCAGCAAACAAAACACAGTAAATCGTGACGTAATAAACAGGACTCCCCATGCAGAGTAGCATAAACGAGTCCTGTTTATTACGTCCAGATTTAGTGTGTTTTGTTTGCTGCCACTCAACACGACTACACAAATTGCCGTTAAGCTCAGCTGGACCTGAAAATAGCTCTCAAAGTAACCTTTGTACTCATTTCATGACAGAAACAATAGTCGTTTTATAACACCTCACCCACAGATTCTGTGTCTTGATTGGCCGAGAAGCGAGTCACATGTTACTTTCTAATTTTGCTATCTTTCTGTGCACGACCAAAAGTACTATCGCATAGCAACCAAAGTACTATCGCATAGCAACAAAGTACTATTTCCAGGCGCGGTATTTGTGTGCAAATGCATGCTGGTGTGTGCGTTAACGCGTTGTAAGCATGCGTATTATTCCAAAGAGAGCGCATGAACTTGAGTTCAAACATTTTGTAAAGGGGTAGTTTTTAGAGAGAAATACATTTTCCACCAATTTTGTCTTGAAATTGAAGTTTATTTCAGCTGTGTTCAGATTTAAATAATTTAAAATATTGAAATCAAGCAGAATCTGTGGGTGAAGTGTTATAAAACAAACATTGAGCAGCTTTATCTCGTGGTGAAGTAAAACTAGCCTCCTCGGTGATCCATGGATCATTCTATTTTCCTCGAAGCCGCCTCGGGAAAATAGAATGTCCATGGATCACCTCGAGAGGCTAGTTTTACTACACCACTCGAAGCATTCAATATTTGTATATTATTCATCACGCCAGGCTACATATACCCAAAAAATGACGGAAATGTCTTCGAGCATTCCACAACCTCTTTAAGTGCAATGTCTGTGACAGAGCCAATTAATCATGACATCTCATTAAGGATTCAGAAAAATGATCCACAAATCCAGGATTGTAATCTCACTGACCATTACTAGATGATGGATGTAAAAGATTTGAGGTTTTGTTTTTGACTTTTCAGGTTCATTCACTCAGCTCTTAAAAAGATCTGTCATAGACATTACTACATAGCACCGGAATATATTGCCCATACGTAAAGTTGTCAAGATAACAGGTGGTGCCTTAGTAAGGGCGGTCTTATCAAATGAAAATATAAAACAAGTAAGTTCTGAAATTCTAGAAAAGACACGGATCAGCGTACCTAAAAAGTAAGACAATCCATAACTTAATAACTATATGAATTTTGTCAATGACATGAGCCTTTTTGAGTTCAGTTTTAATTTTGAAAGTTTACTTACCTGTGCCCAGTTGGAAAAGACTTGCCCATTGCCTCCGTAAGTGACTAGCTCGTGGGGAACTGTTGCGACAATACAAGCAAAACAAAGGATCATCAAAACCACTACCCAATTGATTTTGTTTTTTTCACATCTTGTGATTGGTTACACCGATCACAGGTACACACAGAAAAGAATGAAACAATTATTGACTCCCATAAGAACTGCTTATAAAACAAAATCTTGACAGCATTAGTAAGCCTTTTAGCCTGGATGTCTGCACTAAACAGACCTACTACGGTGTAGCCCTAGCAGTGTGAAATTTTGTTTAAATCCTACTGAATTTTCAATATTGACGCTTTCCTTTTCCTTCATCTAGAGAATATTCCTCTCTTACAAGATTATAGTGAATGGGACTGTCAGTGTTTTGGTTTGTTTTCCATTGAAAATTGGTTGCAGCAATGGGGTCAGTCCGAGCAAGCCTGTTTTGGGGCTTTGTACCAGCCCTGGCTTTTGTCATCTGAAAAATGTCACGCCCACACTTTGTTTGGGAAGAACCCAGGCATGCAATAAGCATCATGGGTAAAGCAGTTTCCATTGTCAATGTACGTGTATTCTATGTGCACATGTCATAAGCACTCGAAAATGTTGACCCAGATCACTAGGTAAACAAAGCGTGTCCAATGAAAGCACAAGAAATTAGAGGTCACCAGAACTGGTACCAGCTATCTGCGCCCTCAACAGTTGTCACACAGACCCAATGACATGTAATTACTTGTTTTACCTGAGCGACTCTTGGATCCAGATTGTTCATCATCATATGCATGATGCCAGCCGCTTGTCTGGTGTTACGGATAGTCATCAATGGGATATGCCCCTGCACATAAGACAAACCAACCAAAAACAGTCAATTTAAATATTCCAATTTGCTGTCATTTATAACATTTGCATAAGTCGGATGGATTAGAACATTAACCTAACTTGAACTCGACCCATCAAAGTTCAACAGCAGGTTTTGTTTTAAATCTGTTGGGATAGGTACAGTACCCCAAAACTGATGGTCTTTTACACTGGGGTTGGCATACCTCCAGAAACTAAGTCCAACAGTGTGTGTGTGTACAATTTCCCATGTGGCTGTTGGAATTTGCCAGAATAGATACGGTTCTAGTAAATTAGGCTGGGAGTTTGGGTTAATTAACTTTATTCAAGCACTCTGACAAATGCGGGTTCAGCTTGGTCCTGTTACGCCCCAACTATCGCATCAGTCCCAACTATAGTTGGGACTGTCCCAACTATAGTCGGGGCAGTTGGGTCGGCCCAACTATAGTTGGGACTGTCCCAGCTATAGTGCGATAGTAGGTTAGCCCAACTATAGCTAGGACTGGAGTTCCATGGTCATGATGGCGCATGCTGGCACCATGTATTGTCGTCGTGCATGTGTGTGCATACAGGGCGGCCTGCCACGTGCACTGCCTACATGTAATTGGATGAGTTGTCCAGCTGGGTTTTTAGTCCAGCAACATTTTGCAAAATTCAAAGATTGCGTGGCCGACCAACTATGAGGGCCCCACCCATACATAGCTAATGTCAAAACGGTCCCAAGTAAGTGGGACATATACCCAACTATAGATTAGCCCGTCAATTTGCTAATTTCAGTGGTCCCCAGTACAGTCAGGCGTATATCAGAGCTGTAGGGAGCGTTTTATAGTTGTATACATCAATGTAAACTACAGTTGGGACACTG
>CM057149.1:30259899-30333216 GCA_029964075.1 Patiria pectinifera | reverse complement strand
AGCTCAGTGTATAAATTTCAAGACAACAGAGAAAACGTAAGCTCATTTTTTTGGTCTCGTAATTGGATTCTGCTGCTAATGCACATAAACAAAGTGTGGCCACAGCCACCCTGGTATTTTGAAACCCTCTTCATTGTTTGTTTTCTCACAAATGATACCATTTCACTTTCAGCTTGAATAATTTCACAGGGTATTTGATACCAGTCCCATCTTTAATTTGAGCAAGTTTCTGTCATTCAATCGCTAGGAGCAGGTACATCTCTGGGTACCTGCAAACGATCCTACGTGGCTTTAATTGTACCAATGTATCTAATCGAAATATGTTTGTACGGAGTGAGATGGTAGTTTGATCTCATTCTCAATAGTATTATTCCCAGTATCATAATCTGTTTGCTAGAAAAGTGGATAAAATGTTTTGTGTTTTTTAAAACACAAAACATGTTAATTTAAAAATATCAGCATAGCTGCCAACTTTTCAAAATCCCAATTAGTAATCAACCCGCGCGGTCATTTTCAACTGCTCGTTTCATCAAAAGCTTTACCAACATCGAGTACAGGTACATGGTTGACACGTACACATACATGTGCATACCCTTCTTGTTGTGAATAATAATGCACTGTAGGCCAAAAGATAATAATCAGTGACCTGTTCAAACGGAGTTGATAATTTTTTGGGGGAGGAACATGAACTGATGGGGCATTCTAAAAAGAAATTGCTTTCCCTCTAAGATATTTTTAACAAGAATAACGAATTCCATGTTTTTAAGCCAGTAATATCACTACTTTCTCAACAGTATTCATCAGCATTTTAGCGAGGCAGTTTTACCCCTTCTGCATAAGAACACTACGATACACAACACAAGGGGTTCTACATGTGTGTTTACAGTGTCTTTGGCACCGAGGATCCAATGCCAACATTGAACAAAACTGTAAACTCATCCTCAGAGGGTGAGAAAAGAAAATAAACAGCGGCAGGGGCCAATATCTAGCATTTCAAAAAAACAAGTCATCCATGCTGCCAACTGCTGTTTCATGTGTACATGTACATGCAGCATCGAGTGGGTCATCTCCCAAAACACCAGAATTAAGACACTTAGTGTTTTCTGAAGGCTGGCAATGTGGCAGGCAAACACATATATATGCAGAGAATAAAATGTAGCCCCCGAAATGGAACAACAGATCACACAGAAAAGCAAATGTTAATACATTGTATACATTTCTACCATTGGAGTAAGACTAAGAAGCAAATGTACATGGCACTATAAGGCCACACAAAAAAAGTCTCCGGTTTCTGGTATGGAGCTTGCCCAAAAAGTGGTGCGGCGACGCGGATTTTTTTTGCCTCAAATGTCGGCTGATGACTGCAAATGGTGCCCGACTAAACTTAGTGCAAATATATGGGAGTCCAGAGAGGCCACATAAAGCTTATTCTCGATCATAACCCCATCCAAAAAAACGTTAAAATTGTGCAGCAGCAGGATTCCAGTCAAACCAGTGAGTTTGGCGGTTTTGAGACAATATCTTTCATTGAAAAAAAAAACTTTTTCATTTAGCCGACGCGCATGGCTACGGCGACGCGCACGCGTACCAGAAACCGGAGACTTTTTTTTTTTGGCCTAAGTGCAGATGAACCTAAACAAGTACCCTGTACCGGTAAGTACCATTCATTTAAATGCCAGCTCCAAAACTTCAAACCTCATTCAGTAATTTTGTCCATTTTAAGTAAGAAAAGACACTCAATATACTCCATCTTAAACAAGCATCCAAAAGTGACTACAACTATTTCAGTTTTGGTAGCTGTTCAGCAGTCCTTAATTTCTCAATGGCTGCTATCTATCTTTTGCTTCCAACCGCCAACCCTGCAAAACTTGTCCATATCCTTTGGAATTCCTTGCCTGGTGCTTGTTTCCCTCCAACCTCTGATCTGTCCCATTTCAAGAGGAATGCCAGTTCCTACCTTCAGTTTTCCTGGGTACCTACTCTTCTTTTTATTTCTATTGTAGCTTGTACCTGGAGTGGCTTTTAGCCTCGTTAAGGGCAAAAATGCATAAAATAAATCCTGCCTCTCGATGCCCCCTAACCTTGTAATGAAAATGATATCTCACCTTTGTGGGGTCCGTTACTGTGAGGGCGATAATCACGATCTTCAGAGTTTCGGAAAACCTTGTGGTCCAGATCCTCCTTGTCCCTCGGTTCTGGAGTCTTGGGCTGATTATGAAAGAAAAAATATTGATTCAAAATCAGACAAGCTGTGATCAGTGTCCGTGATCAGGGCCCAATTTTGTGCTAACCGCAGAATTCCACGCTTACGATTACCATTCTGTGCTGCTAACAGCGCTAGCAGAAAATTCTGCGCTAACCCTGTAAGCACAGAATCCTTAGTTACGAGATGTATGCATGTGCATAAGCTGAAATGCTTCAGTAACCCGTGAAATACGCTTACCAAAATAAGCCGAGAATTTCTGCTACAGTAAGCGGGGATTTTTCACTAACGGTAAGCAGAACCATGAAATTGGGCCCACACCTCTGCTTGAAGTAAGCAAAGTTTCTTCGCTAACCATTAACAATAAATTGGTTAGCAAGTGTCACAGGTTAGCAAAGGAATGCTGCCTTGTGTGCACGTGTATGGTACACATCCCATAACTAGGGACTCTGGGCTGACAGGATTAGCGAAGAATTTGCAGGCACTGTCAGCATAGAATTGTTATCGTAATATGGCTGGGTAAGCTATGAAATTGGACCCATACTTAAGCCACAAGCGTGCATTATCTGTGGTGATACATCATCAGCAGAAAAGAGGATTTAAATAAACTGGAGGTGAAAAAAACCCACACACACCAAAATATAAAACCTCACTCTTGGGAAAATGTGCTTTCTTTTGATAAGGAGTGAGTGATATCCGTCACTCTATACTATCATCAACTTCTTTTGTGCAGCTGACAAGCAAGAGAAGGAAATATATAATGGAGTTGGGGACCTTTCAGATAAACAGGGTTTAGATTTATTAGCTGAGAGGATTTGGTTTCCAGTCAAGGGAGAGTATTGTACTAAGATCAAACATTCAAGATATTGGAAGCTTGTGCTGACCTCTGAACTCAAAGAACTGCTTGACAACAAGCAGGCAACTATTTGTTAACATTTTATGAGGAAGTTCAGGGAATACAGGACGACTAAAAACAAGTTACATTTACAAGAAAGAATGTGCAACCATGGCGCTATTAAAATGAATTATCTTCATGGTTCAACTTTCAAGGTTTTCACAAGACTGGTCCTAACCTCTAAAAACAGACTCAGTCTGAGGTTTTTTTTAGGCCAAATAAAAAGTTTTGTTTCCCATTAAAAAAAATAAATAAGGGTGGGTGGGTGGATAAATCCTTTTGTGGGGGGAGGGGGGAGGGGGCTCTAAATGTCTATAGCCAGAAAAAATAGAGTGGGACGCTGGTCAGTTATTTTGGGTTTTTTTGGGGGGGGGGGCCATGCATTGCACAAGTAAGCATGTGAATCAACTGTTCGTTCTGCATTAGCTGGGCTGTTATATGCTTCACTGAACGGCACAGATACACCAATTTACAAAAAAGGCCTTATAATTCGAGCTTTTGAAGCAATGCCTGGTATTGATCAACTTTCAGAAAACTGTAATGTGTCGAAAAAATTTTAAAACCCTATAATTTTGTCGGCAGATATATTAACTGCAGATTCTCTGGAAAATACTTTTAACATAACACCGATTTCCAACTCCACTAGGGAAGTGGGCCCGATTTGTGGGGAGGTGAATGCTTCAGAGGATTATTGCAAATTCATGGCGCCAAACATGACATCAAATTAAGCACCTGTTGAATGTGTCACTTACTTTGGTAACATTTCCGTCCCAACTTGAGCTTATAAATCATTGTAAATGTTCAACTCAATTCATATTTGCGACAGACTCGAAATGCCCCGGCAATCATGCTTCAAAAATGTGTCTGGCTCGTGCCACCTGACGTCCAGACAGTAATAACTTCTGATGAAGGGCGACGATGTTGCGCGAAACTTGGTGGGATTAAAATCTTTCTTTTTTAAATTGGGTTTGAATTCCACTATTCAGTTTAGATTTTGGAAACTGCATATTCGAAACCAACCTTAAAAACATTAGGCCTTCCATTTTTGTGTGTGTGACACAAGCTCAAGAAAACAACTGGAACATCCCCCAATGTGCTCCATGGTCTCTGATTGTAACTGCATTCACTCACTAGTGGTCTTCTTGGTTCATGAACAGCCTGCCCATTGGTCTGATCAGAGAGTTCCCACCCATTTTCTTCAACATTACAGCTCTCAAAGTGTTTTTTGTAAAAGCCCAGAGATCATTCAGTCCTGCAAGCTATACCAAATCACTGTGGACAGCATTCCATGTGGCACCTCACTCGTCACTTTTTGTTGGCATGACTGTGAACTGAATGGGAACTTCCGGTGAATCGGATAACCGTTCATTCGGTTTCAAAAAAATTAGGATAACCGGATTTTGAAATCTCTGATTTCTCCCACCACTAAATGTCAAGAGAAAAAACCCCAGTAAGTTTGATTGTGTAAAATAACACATTTCTCTTCAAGTGTTTAAAGTTGTTTTCAAAAGATTTAACACCTAACGCGGGATTTTTTTTCATATAAAAGAAGTACAAGCATTAATAGAACAACTCCTTTAAATATATGTGACCTGTCATCACAGCATGAGCTTCAAGTCAGACTTTTTTTAAGAATTGAGAGATTTGTTTATCTAGATTCTGTAGAACAAGAGCATTCCAATGATACATTAAGGGGTACTGAGTTCAGTAACGGGAAAAAAAGACCACCAACTTACTTGAAGTTGTAAAACTGACTCTTGAGAAAATGGCATTGAAAAATCCTGCAGTTGTGTTACAGTAAATGAACCTGTCAACTTACATGTACATGTACGGTATAATACACGGGATAAAATAGATTTTAAAAATTGATGTTTGACAGAACAAATCAATTGGAGAAAGGTACAACCGGACCAACAGATTAAGGTTCACCTGAAAAACAACAAATCGACCACCCCTTCAAATTTTGGCTTTGTCCCACTGTACTGCACAATGGCAATTTCCAACTGTAAGCTCATTTCGTGGTGACAGGGTCACATATTTGCCCTAAAACGTATGATGTATGACTTTAAAAACTCATATGAAACTAGTAGAAATCTCAAAATAAATACCAGTTGTTTTTCCTCTTTTTTTTCTAGTCCAATGTGGTTTTATATACCTTGTAGGTTTGTACTGAGGGACAGCCTGGTATGTTTTTAACTGGTTGGCATCTGCGGGACCATGCTGTGATAATTTACAGGCCCGCCATCTCCATACAACCAGCTGCTATGTTTATGGGGCTATAAACAGTTCGGCTTTCATTCTCATTTTTTTTTAAACAAAAATTATCTCATACTTGAACCATTACAAAAGGAGTTGCTCATAACAAAAATGTCAGCTTCGTCTTGTGTCAAGGACACATTCATATTAAAATCTTTGTGTTTAACATAAAATTCTGTCACTTGAATATTTCACAAATACAAAGGTGGAATGGATGTTGTAGCACTGTATTGACTAACTCAAGCAATGTTAGATTTGAATTAAAAAATGTTTCAAGTCTAACACGTTAACCAAAACAGATTTGGAAAATATGTTGTAACCTGACGCCACTTTTTTTTGCTTCATATATCATCTCAATGAAGGTCAGTCATTGCAAAAATGATGGTAGATGTAAGACATGAATCTGGGACTGAGAAACATTTCCCATTTTGTTGGGAAATACTTAGAAAAATTTCTTGACTCTCCATAGACTTTGTACACAACCGCTGAAGTGGCGTGTCGGGTTGCAACATTCTTTCCACAGATTTATGAAGAACTGGAAAAAAGTTTTATATGACTGATTTGGTAATAGCGTCTAAATGGTTTAGTTGTATTTTACAGCACACTATAAATTTTATTTGAAATAAAAAACAATGTATCTTTTCCAGCCTCGTCCAACCAGTGCATAAAACCTGTGCTGGGTACATGTTCAAGACATCGATAAACAATAAAAAATAACATTTCCGTGAATGTTTTTAAGACTAAAAAACAACAGCCATCAGGCACAAGATTTTACGATCTACCACTTTGTCTCAATAGCCTCAAAGTTAACAGGTAATGTTTCTAAATGTTTGTCCCAATTCAAGCTTTGCCGAGACACAACATTGGATCCTTGAAATTTCATTGCCTATATCAAAGTCTTTTCGTGTTTTGTTTCAATCTTCAACTCATCTAGCTTAATTTGATTTCAATCAAAGACAATTGCAATTGCCCTATTTCATGTTCAGTGACGCCCGAACCAAAATTGTCGGAAAACTTGCATTCAGTAGCTATGCTGCCATTTGATGCATATTATTTCCGTGGTGGTTTATTGCCGTGTCACAATAAATCAAGCAAGATTTTAAACCCTGTTACTGCAGGATCAAATTTGTTGTTCCAGTTTTCATCAATTCATTTGGTTTTATACTGCTTCATTAATCTAACGACTGGCAGGATACTTGCGTTTCGGGAAACTTCAATGCTCATGGACGTGCCATGTCAAAAAGTTCGGCTTCTGTGCATTTTTGGTTTGCACAGACTTATTGGAGGAGAGTTGGGGTGGGGCTGCCTCGTTTTCCGATATTTGGCTGTATCAAATCTCATTGCACCAATTTCGCCTTGCAGGACCGTCATCTATACTAAATGCATACTGCACAGTTATCACAGTAGTTATTTTGGTTAGTTAAGTCTAGAAAATTTCTGACAATCGTTTCTTTACATTTGTCAGTATTTTGTTTGTAATTCGTCACTCAGTTTGGGGAAAATGGCAAGTTGCACACTGTAACATTTCAGTTACTGATAACTCGATTTCTTTCACTTTCAATAAAAAGCTCTCATACATGTGCGGCAGCAACTAACGTTAGCCTTAGGTTAAAAAAGAAACGAACAGTAGCATCAAGTTGAAATAAACAATAAACAGGTCCATCAAAATTGAGATCACAAGACGGCATGATCTGTTCTTTGAAAAACAAGTGTAGAGTCATGGACAAGCACTAAGACAAAGGCAAGTCTGCTTTATCAATCTTTAACCTTTTTACAACACCAAATTTGCACAAACCTTTATCAAAAATCCCGGTTTTCTGGTCTGTACGAACATTACCGACAGCATTAGGGAAGGAAAAATGGACAGAAATGTTGGACTCACCGTCTTGACTGGCTTGATCTTGCTCAGACTGCGCACGGGCTTCAGCATACCTGCCAAGAATTTGGGATCCAGTTTAATATTAGCCATAGTCTTTATAAATGTTATTATTACGGTCCTCCTACGGATAGAAACAAGATTTACTGGGCCGTAATAAGCTTGGGTATCGTATGGCAAAGAGGGTCAAGGCAGGCATCACCCCTAGGCAAACGTAGAGGGAATCAGCAAGCGTGGGGTGTAGCGCACCCCATGGGTGAGAGAAGTTGTTCTAACTTCTAGTTGTTGTCTTTGTGCACAGAGGTCCGAGAGAGTACCCCAGTCTGCCAGCAGCGTTCTTGTCTGGTTGGCTTCTCTATAGGGGCTCCACTGCCCCACACTGGTGGAATCATTCCTGGTGTCAAGCATTTTAATGGTCTCTGATGAAAAACAATGCTGCCAGTGGAGACCTTGTGGAAAATATGTAGGTGGTGTTCTTATTGGCCTCCACATTGGGCACTCACGAAAGAAATTCTTGTTACTCTTTACAAGCAGGTGTTGCACTCATTCTGAACTTGAACAATTATCAGCGTCTTAGATTTTCAAGAGTTAGTTGTTCATGTAAATAAGTAGTTTGACTTTTCTCATGATCTTAACCTTGCAGTTTATCATTAGTTTCACTGTATTGTAAACATTTTTATAGTTTTAATAAAAAAAAACAACTATTTCTGATCAGACTTTTGGGAAACATTACCTTAAAAAGTTACGTACCATCAAATAAAAATAGGCAACAACAAGCAATCAACTGAACCATACATTTACTCAACCAACTCTATGCACTTGGGTCACATTAAAGTTTGAGCATAAAAATGAGGAGTGCAGTATGGGATAGAAATGACAGCTCCATTTAAAAACAAAAATATTTTAGAATTTTTTTTAATGAATTCATTCATTCTAAAAAAAATACCCAGGAATTCCAGATTTCGAAAGTTTTTTTTTTTTAATCCAGAAATAAGAAATGCTGACAATTTTTTTTCTCGGAAATCTTGATAAATACTGACAAATCTCACCCCTGTGCATAGTATGAGTGATCGAGTGACATGTAGTTTGTCATTACTGGTACTTTAAACAAATTACAAGTACATTACATGTAACTCTATGTTGCAGCAATTAACAGTTTGGTACCGAAATGGAACCCTATCCTGACTGGTTCTGTTCCAGTTGAACAAGGCAACAAGATTTTGAGTAATTTAATTTGGACTACAAGGCTGTAAATCAAGGGCAAGTTGGTATTAAATCAATGGCTTGTCAGGTCATTAGAATGACTACATTCCTCAACCAGGTATTTTTTAATAGCTCTCCAAGATGGTATGTGCCCCAATGGTCACAGGAGGTCATGACGCATGAGATCAAGTTTAGCAAAGAAATGAAGCCAAACAGGGCGCCAGACTAGAACAAACTTGGCTCAAGGATGTGTCGCTGCACAACAGCAGGGCATGAAATCTTATTAACAAACCACCATGGTCACAACACACGACATGCATAATCAGACCTGTTCATTATTCAAATCTTTAGGCCAGCCTAAATTTGTGGGTACATTTGATGGTAATATAATGCTGCGATATGGGTCCTCCTATAAATTTAGGGTCCAAGTGTGACATTTTTCCTGTCCGAGTTAAGAGACAGGAGTACATCAGAATTACAAAATCATGTCAGATGTAAAATATGAACAGGAAAAAAAGTGGACCCCAAATTTACAGAATGACCCATATGGGATGAGGAAATAAGGCACATCGATGGGGCAAACAACATTTTTACGGTTTTGACAATTCGAGAAAAAAAAAATTGAGTTTCTTAATCAATTTTAAATACAGATCAATATTGTTTTCAAAGGTTTTGGGCAGTTTTTCAGCGGTAGGATTGTTATTACTGTGAAAAAAAAAATCTTTTAAAAATAAAATATGATTGTTACTAACTTACTGCATATTTTGTGTATAGACAATTCTGTTCACAGTATACATGAACATGCACATAGAATTGAGCACAGAAACAAGAATTTTTTTTCAGAATCTGATAAAATTCCTCATGATAAAATTCACAGCATCTTGCACTTCTCCATAATTCAACCAACCAGATTTTGGATGTCTGACAAATGCATGCCAACCCGAAACCAATCTAGTTTATCTGTGCATACCAAGGGCACGACAACAGGGGGAACTTTTTTTTAAATGCCTCAACCCTTCATCACCTCTGACCCCTGACCTCAGCCACTCTATTCCCCTTTTGTCACTGCTTGCGTGGGTGTCAATCACATTTCCCTGATGTGGACTCAACCCATGGTTCATTTTTTTCCAAAACCTATTTTGACATCTTCGGCTTGATTTACTTGTATGAATTCCAAACCTTTCCAATCCACTTCCCTCCCTTAACTTTATACACAGGCTAGTCACCAACAGTCAGGTCACATTTTGTGTTAGCACTGTGACTAGTCAAATTCCACCAATAGGCAAAAGCAAGTCACTGGTAGGTACAGCTGGCTTATCAGTCGCATACACTCAAGGCAAAGCTATAGGTACATCAAGTTACATTAACAGTCACAGCCAGTCAATCCTGCTTTACATGTACATGTATGTACCGGTAAGCAGCAGTGTTGTAGTCGAGTCCATCACAAGCCCATCAATGCATCACAAGTCAAGTCTTGGAGAGTCAGGTTGGCGTAGCGGTACTTTCCTCGCCTTCCACCGCTGTGACCCGGGTTCGAATCCCGTCTGGGCCAATATGTGGATTAGGTTTTCAGTCCCTGCCTGATTCCGTGGGTTTTCTCCAGAAAATCTTCTGGATTTTCCTCCAACCTCTAAAACTGTCACTTCTTCTCATTGTCTCCTCTCCACAGGTTTCTTCAGGCTTGCAAGCTTCAGTGCCTAGGGCGCTTTTGAGGAATCCTTGGTTTCATTACAAAAAATGATTAACAAGTCCGTCACAAGTCCTTCAGTCTCAATTCAAGTCTCAATCTATTCCAATGAATTGTAGCAAAGGCATTCCTTTGTTATTGTTCACCCCCTGTTACTTGTGACTGGACTTGTGAAAGGACGTGTGATTTACCAATGAAAGAACTTGTGGTGGACTGGTCTACAACAATGGTTGAGCAGGGAGCACTCAACTGTTCAATACAGTCACTTGATTGACTGCTGGGGTGGCTTTGTAGAATTTATCAGCCAGCCAGGGTTGATTTGTCAATCAAAAATACACTCAACTTTATCCAATCTGAAACGGGACAGGGGCTTGTCTAGAATTGACAGTGACAATCTCCCAAAGAGGCATGCTGCATGGGAAAACAACCGATGCCACAGCTGAAATTGAGACGTGGTTTTGAAAATCCCCCATGT
Source organism: Patiria pectinifera (assembly GCA_029964075.1). Taxonomy (NCBI): domain Eukaryota; kingdom Metazoa; phylum Echinodermata; class Asteroidea; order Valvatida; family Asterinidae; genus Patiria; species Patiria pectinifera. Next base: position 30,322,621 of record CM057149.1, on the reverse strand, counting down.
TTCCAATCATAGGCAGGGCAAATTTGAAAAATGACGTAGACGGGATTCGTGATGACCTTAGTAACCGCAGGCGGCAGTCTCGATAAAGGACTTACAATCGCAGATGTCGGGTTTAGGGTTCTCCAGCACTTTACGAAAAACAAAATTCCCTGATATTTCCGTGTGAAATTTCCAAATTTCTATGAGATATATTTCACTTTATAAACGATGTTGCTGGGAAGTCAAAAGGTGGTGTAGCACAGCCGATTATTATTGTCTGGAGAAGTGTGGAACATTCACACTCCATGAACACTAAAAAGCCACCATAGCCAGTCAGTCAAATGGACACAACTTCCAGACACATGCACATATTCCAAACTGGCGAAAAAAAACTTTCCCTTCTGGGTCACTGTCAAATTACATGTACATAAGTTGTCCATGATGTTTGGTGTGTTTCCCCAGAGTCCCAGAGTTTTCCCCGACAAGATAAATGGAAACTCATTTCCAAGGTTTTCCCTGATTTCCAGAGTGGCGGGGAACCTTGGAATTTTATGATTTGATATGAAAGTACGGGGACATTCCAAGGGGGTCATATGTGGGAAGACTATGACCAGGAAATAGAGGTCATTTTTGAGGTGCATTACTGTATACTATATCAAGTAAAAATAATATTTAAAAAAAACACGAAATAGAAAGAAAAATATACATGGATATCAGAACCTAAAGCTAAGCATCCCTTTTGTTTTAATTCATCCCCTTGTCGCATATGACTGGACTTGTGAAAGGATTTGCGAAAAACTTGTGACCGGAATTGTGATGTACTTAGGATCGATCACAAGTACCTTGACGACAAAACTGTTGTGTACTCACCTCCGCGCTGCACCACGATGGTCGTCTCCACACCCAGGGGGCACTCCTTTAGCTTGTTGACCACCTGGTTGTGAGGCAGATCCCGGATGTACTCCTCGTTGATCTCCACCAGAATGTCGCCCTCTTTCAGCGTCTTGCAGCGCTGCGAGGCCAGGATCTGCTTCACCTGGGGAAAGAAAGACGACTGGTTAATTACGGGGGGTAAACAAAAAAATTGTGCCGGACTGAGGTGAAAGGAAATGTAGATTTAAAAGTGGTGCTAGACTAGGGCTTTGCATTTTCAAATAATTAATATTTGATTATTTTAACTTGGGCTTGATCCGAAATACTATTCATAAGATGGAATTTGCGTCTGGGTGATGTAACTCAATATTAGGTTTTGCCCTTCACCGACGTATAAACACTGTACACTCAGTGTGGTACCTCCCAAGCGAAAGTTGGAAAAAATTACTCGGCTGGGACTCGAACCAACAACCTTCTGCTTTCTAGTGCAGACGTCTTACCACTCGACCACCGAGCTTTGGGGATCAGTTGGCTGGTTGGAATCTGATGTACGTGTACATGTAGCAGTGGGTACCGCAAATAAACTATTCACAAGATGGAATTTGCATCGGGGTGATGTAAATCAATATTAGGGTTTTTCCCTTCAAGCCACATGTACATCAGATTCGAACCAGCCAACCGATCCCACATCGGTGGTCGAGTAGTAAGACGTGTTCACTAGAAAGCAGGAGGTTGTGGGTTGGAGTCCCACCCGAGTGTTTTTCCAACTTTCACTCAGAGGTAACACACTGAGTGTACAGTGTTTATACGTCAGTGAAGGGCAAACCCTAATATTTGAAATACGATGACCAGGTTTAACTTGCATTAGCCTAAGCTGGCCGCCTATCAGAGTTTGCGTGAGCCTGCGCATGTCGAAAACAAAGAGCTTTTAAAACATAATACAAAGGTAGCGGAAGGCTGATATTCAACCGATTTTAACGAACAAAATTTGAGCTAATATCCTTCATGGAAGTTATCAAATCATGCACAAAAGGAACTGTCGACAAACGTTTGACCAACAATAAAACCACGCAACTTGTTTTTCATCATCTCCGCGAGACCGCTCATATTATTAGTGGAATATTTGAATATTGGGTGTATTCTGCATATCCCTAAGCTAGACATCTGTTAAATCTATTTGTTCTTCAGCGGTTCTTCTGTTTACGTTTATTTGAGAATCTTCAATTATTCAGAAACGAATAATGTTCGAAATCATGAACAGGACTAGACCAGAAAGTAAACAAAAGCTGACTCGAAGTAAAGTAGTAAACAAAAGGAAAAGACTGTCATCTTGTGATGGATATGTCTCGAAAGACTTTAACATCAAGTCTTTAACATCTAAGCTATCTAAGAATTACAACATTTAATGTTTTCAAAAGTCTGTTGGTTCACATACTAGTACTTAAACACAAAAATCAGTGAAATCATGTTTTTATCTATTAAGAAACCTGTGACTAAAGTGACATGTTTTGAAACGAGTTGCATATTTCATGCTGATAAATAATAACTTTATTTGACACATTTCAATATCAATGACAAAAAACAAAGTGTGTTTAAGAATAACTTTATTTAAAAATGTCTGTTTCGGGTGGTTATGTTCATGTAAACTGTTTATGATTTCAACAACCCACAAAACTTCTCCTGGTTGCAAAATTTCAGTATCTGTTCTCATATATTTATTTTATGTGATTTTGATTGGTATGCATGTGATGTGTAGCAGTATATGTATACTTCTCCTATTGTAACCATAAAAAAACCTACATAGCATTTTCAAAGAAAGTTTTACAATTTTTCAAAAAGCCACATATCTCATAGCAGCGCTCGACAAAATAGGCAGAAATTTGCCAACACTGTTTCAATGATTTGCTACATTTTAAAAATTGACAGTATGGGACAGCAAAGTAATGCGGCTCATTACAGTTTGTTAATTGCACTTCATGTGATATGGTTTTGGAGATAATTACGTGTATTTGTACTGCAGATTCCAAACTTTGGTCAAGTGTTATTCATCAAGGTTTTAAAGGGAAAATACAACATTTGCAAACATCAAAAAATAAAACTACCAAATTATTTTGAAATACCTTGCTGGACTGTTAGTGAATGACAGTGTAAAGCATCCTGTAAAATCATGGCACCTGGCATACTGTCATTTTCAAGAAAAGTGGTATTTTTGTATCAATTTCCAACGCTGATCGGCCGACCAGCGTTGGAAAAAATCTGGCTTTTTTTCAAATACTGGCCCCAATTGACCATCGCACTTGTTTGCGATCGATTACACACCAATGAACGGGTACAAGCCAGCTAGACTGGTTCCCTGACCTTACAATTCCCCAATGTATGTAAACTACTCTGTTTCTTCTTAAATGAAGTCAGGGAACCAGACTACAGGAAAATGATTGTTTTTCTTGGTTTTTATAGCATTTTTGAACCCAAAACCTCAAAAAAGTCAGTGTAACTATATTTGCTATATATTTCCAACCCCCCAATTCCATCCATTTCTGAAAATTACAGCAAATGCAAATGATGTATATTCCCTTTAACATTGAAAATGTACGCCCTGTGATTCATGTTTGCAATAAACAACCATGCTTTCCTAATTTTGAGAAATGGTCCAGTGGATACAGTGTTTGACTCATGTACGATGGTGTAAGGGTTCGAACCCGGCCAGGAATATGGGTGTTTGTGACCTTGGGCAAGACACTTATCTACAATTGCCTCTCTCCACCCAGGAGTATGAAAGGGTACCGGTACCAGTGAGGGTAGAGGATCGAGTGTGCGCTGATATCAGCTGCCGCGTGGTCTTGTGGCCTGATGAACAGGGAATAATTTTAAAAGCGCTTTGAGATTGTGGATACGATGGAAAGCGCGATATAAGCATATTACAATGTATTTAAAGCTACAGTCCATCATTCGCAGCGATCCAAAAAGTAACTGACGTAATTATTGTTTGAAAACATACTTAGTTGAAAGATAGTAAGGGGACTAAACTCCCTGTGAAATTATTCTTTCTGGCATGCTGTCAGGTTGAAGAAATCAATGAAAGAAGGCCTTGTTAACGATCATTGTAAATTTCCGTTAGTAGTTCTTCTTTTTTTATTCGGGGAAGTGCGTGCAAGCGTTGACACGACGCACACGCGCGCGGTTGCTATAATTCGTCGGATCAGTGCATGACATTGCGTAGCTGCAATCAGCTCACAGTGACAACGTGTCTCGGACGCTGATTTCAGGCCCAATTCAAAACATGATTCAGCAACATTTGATTTGAAATCGTGATCCTAGAATGTTGTTTTTCTCGAAATATACAGCTGAAGCTGAGCTGAAACTTCATCAGGTTAGTTGTTCAGCAACCTTCTTCAGATTTTGAGCACGTTTGTTGCTTCAAACCAACAAAATGCACAATTTACAAATGACGGACTGTACCTTTATTTGTTTAATTTACCTTCTGCCCATACGGACTGTCGGCCACAGTAAACCCGAAGCCTTGATTCCCCTTCACAAACTGAATGGCGTGAATCTCCGGCTGCGTGCTCGACGGAGACTCGCTCTGATGCTCGCTGGACATGCTCCCCCTGCTGTTGATTTCGTTAGGCAACGTCAGGGAGTCCGGCTTGAGATTGAGGGACAACGTCGGCGTCTTGGCCCGTGGAGAACCGGTGACTTCCATCTCCCGAGGCTTGGGTGCCGTCAGGTCCGGCAGGGACTTGACGTGCGTGTCCCGGGAGAGGTTTGAACCCGAGTCCCCGTTCCGGTGGTTCCCGTGGTGGTGGTGGTTGGGATGATGACCGGAGGAGATCCTAGGCGGGGGAGGGGGCGTGTCTTGACTGTCATGCTTGAAGACGTGGGTCATGTTGACGTCCTTGTAACTGGGCGGGCCAATGTTGTTGCGGATCTTGTCTGGGGGCAGGCTGTTGTGCTTGCGGAAAGCCGACGAGGACGACGGGGTGCTGGGGATCTTCACCCCGGGCTGGTTGGAAGTGGGCGAGATTGCATAGGAGGTGACGATGTGCGTGTTGGGGTCATCGGGGTCAAAGGGCAAGGGGTAGCCGCGGCAGACCTGTAGGTGGACCTGCTCCCCTGGCATGATAGCCTGGAACAGTGTGACCACCTGCTGGTGCGTGTATCCCAAGACCTTGACAGGCTGGGGAGTGGCGTCACTTTTGACGAACACTAGAACATCACCTATAGAAGGAAATTAAAAAAGTCATACAGCAACTTTTAGCAAAACTCCGAGAACAGTGGCAAGGACACTCACATCACTCCCTCATTTTTCCTAGTGAGCAATATATTTGTGCCGCAGATAGCGACTTGCATAAGAACCACACAAGCTGATGATCTACCCGCTACCCGTTCGCTTGCAAAACCACTCCATTGTCTTACTCTACTGACCTGTTTTCAGCACCCCGTTGGATGCGGCCGGGCCGGTGGGCACCACGCTCTTGATCTGCAGGAATTCCTCGCTGTCGTCCCCGCCCACGATGGTGAAGCCAAACCCTCTCTTGCTCTTGGTCAGTACCGTCCTGATCAGCTGACCCTCCAGCTTGTCGGGCTCGCTGGTGAACATGGCACGCCATTCTGCATCTGTGTGTGTGTGTTGAAACGGAATCACAATCTGTGGAATCTAACTCTCTTTACAATGAGCAGAACATTTGGTCTGAAACATTGAGTTTTCCAAGGGTTACTCTAAGAATCACACAAACTCTCACGTGGTGCATCCACAAACTAAGTGCTTTTCATTAGAATCAGTAGGGCTGTCCCGAATATATTGTATATTTGAATATTAGATCCTCAACCGAATATTCGAATAGCTTTTTGCCGGTTTGGATATTCCAAAACAAATATACAATGCATGTACACACATCTGTGATGTTATTTTCAGGGGTGTGAGTGACCGCTGATAAAAATAGCTGAAAACAGCTGAAAAAGGTGTAAAAACAGCTGAACTTTGGAAATCTCCTTTACTTTTGTACACAGCAAGTGAAGGGAAAAAGCTAAAATCCAGAACAAAAAAGCTGAAATCAGCTTTAAAGCTGAGATTTCACACCCCTGTATTTTATCGTAAAGGTGCGGCACTTTATTGTCAGGTGCCATTTTCTTGTCAACGGTAACTTTTTCATTGTTCCTATCCTTGTAGAGGGTTAAAGCCCTTGACAGTTAAAAAAAAATGCATACTGCAAAACACTACAGCGACCCATATTGATTGCCGCACGCAAATTTTTACTGGCAAGTAAATTTTTACTTTGGATCGGCTCGGCACGGCACGCAGTTGCAGCTGGCAGTTTCAAATATCCGAATATTTGGTCAAATGCAGTTTCGTGTGTTCGAATAATAAGTTATTCGGAACTGGACAGCCCTAAGAATCAGTGTATACCTTGTGGGATTAACGTATTGGCTTGATCCAATCATGTAGGGAAATGGAATTGGGGAACAGGTTGGAGGGATCCAGAACATGGGGAAAAAAAAATTTAAAATTAGGGAAACCAGGGAAAGTTTAAGTCAATTCTGAACTAAATCTGAACTCCTGGTCGGAGTCGAGAATCGATTCCAAGAGACTGTTAGGAGTCTAAAACCAAGCCTGATACCAAGTACCTGAAGTTGTCTTGACCGGGGAGGTGGACAGCTGCGGTTGTGCCAAGTGGCCGTTCTCCTGGATGTTGGATTCACTGAGCGCCCGGGACGGCTGGGGACCAGCCTGCAGGGAGCTCTGGCTACTCCTGGCTGAGCGAGGGAGGGTGGTGGAGTATCGGCCGTCTGGCCTGTTGGCGTCGTTCCTCTGGGCTTCCTCCTTGGCGTGCAGGACCGGATTGGCGTACTGGGTCTTGCGGTTGATGTGACTAGAACGGGAGAAGGCACCAAGAAGAAAAAAGAAGACGGTTAGTTTAAACGGTATTAGATTAAATTTTTATCACAGATGAACGAAGTAGGTGACTGGAGGCAGGGCTTGAACCTGCGACCTCTGGATTGCCATTCCGGTGCTCTACCTACTGAGCCCTAAGTTGGCGATTCCCAAATATGTCAATATCCTTGTTTATGGTATTAGATTATGAAATTTGATCTGAATCTTGGAAATCAATCTGAATCAAGTTGATTTTCTTCCTTCGATAACCTGAGAATACCTACATAACAGCACCTGCGAAAAATGTGTATTTTGTTATGCATGTACTTCTCGATACTACCTTTGCATGTGTATAAAAAAAAAACCATTTGTTTCTGGAAAACTGATAAGCGTCATGAACAGAATTGAGCACGTCAATCCACTAACAGGGAAATTGCTTTGAAGTGTCCCTAAATTGGGCTCACGAAACGTCACTCAACACTTCTTTCCCTGGTCCTACCTACGGTTTTAGATTCCCTTCAATTCAGAACATGAAATCATTTACCAAAATGAGTTTTGCTCGAAAAAGGCTAAATACTCTTTTGGGCTATTGTAACCACTGCACTCCAAATCGCAGAACAGATCCTCGACTTTCGTCCTCAACTCCCCCATCTCTGCGCGGAACTCTCGGACCATCTTATTGGTCTCCTGAATGGATCTTTCCAGGGTGAGGATCCTCTCGTCGGTATGCGACTTGGCCTGGGTGATACATTCCCTGAGATTGTTGCCCATGACGGACAGGCGGGCGGACACGGTGGAGCCAAAGCGATCCAATTGGCTCTGGGCGTCCATGGGCAACTTCAACTCAGACGCCATTGCTACTGCCGTCAGACAAGGAATCTTGGAGTGGACAGATGGTACGTGCAACACAGCTGGTGATTGGTTCATGCGCTGCAGGCTTTCCTACCGAGAGTTCCGATTGGTCGATGACAGGTGTGGATAGTTAGATGATTGGGTGATGCGATGATGCAACGCTCACTTTAATTCAAGGTCATAACAACAAAATCTCAGTGCAGCTTACAAATACTCGAAGAACTCACCGACAGTCCCTTTACAACTGACACACATCTACCTTGAACTCAGGTTTTCACAACAGTATCTGAATAAAAACAGATGAAGCACTTCCTAACTGATCCAAAGTCTGCATGGGCAAAACGTTGTTTGGAGAAATTCCAAGTTGACAGAGTTGCCGTCGCAAGTTACCGGTTTTTGAAATCCCAATCTCGTGACCCAAAAATCACTTTCCTCTCAAAATGAACAGTGCAGTAGAAAGATCAGTCTCAAACTGAGAGCATTATTTGCTGTCATGCTGTCCGGGATGACGATCCAAATGGTTCAGCAGGTAAAACACACTTCGCATACGAAAAAAAAAATATGTGTTCCCGTCCGAAAGTGAATGCTGCGGAGTTATTCTTTTACACCTGGTTGTGTTGTTTGAGTAGTGTAAATCAGAATCAAAACTTTGCTTGACCACACCATGTTCAGGATTGCAGAAGGCAAAAGGTACCACTTTGCTTGTGTCAACATTGCTAGGAATTACCCCACATCATAAGTAAACCATACTCTGAAATTTACGTGATTGTTGACGGTTTATTGGTTTCTATTTCACTTTGTTTAATTTTCATTTTGAAAGCTGTTAAAGGTGATATATAACATTTTCAAACATACAAAAAATAAAGTACCAAATTATTATGAAATACATGTACCTTACTTGACTGTGAGTGAATAATGGTCTCAAGCATCCTGTGAAATCATGGCACCTGGTGTGCTGTCATTTTCAAGAAAAGTGGAATTTTTATATCAATTTCCACCTTTGGTCGGCCGACCATTGTTGGAAAAAAACTTCTTTTTTTTCCATATAATGCCCCCCAAGTATCAAATTGAGTTAGTCCACATTTTGTTGCAATGGATTACGCACCCGTGAATGGGTGCAAGTCAGCTAGTCTTGTTCCCTGACCTGACTATTCTCCGAGGTATATAAATTGCTCCCTTTCGCCTGAAGTACATGTATGGTCAGGGAACCAGACTACAAGAACAACATTTTATTTCTTCTTAATTTTCCAGCATCTACGACCACAAAACTTTAAACAGGTCAGTGTAACAATATTTTGCTATAACATTCTAACCTCCAAATCCGTCAATTTCTAAAAAAAATCACAGCAAAAGCAATGTTGTTCATTACCTTAGCATACCACAGATATTTGACGAGTTGGAAGGGAAAAGAAACACATTTAACTTTGGACTTTTTAAGACTTTCTTTCAAAATTTGCTATCAACAAGTTTTATAAACTTTATGCCTGGTTTCAGATTTACAAAACAAGTGGTTACGCAAGTCAATGTGCGTATCACATGTTATTGAACCTTGAAAATGACTCATATTGAAACAAACAGGTTTTAAAGCTAGGATACACAGAGAATTAGTTTTCTTACAATGTATACAAATAAAAAAGGGAAAGTTGATGAGATTAGCTCTTCATGGATTCTCCAAATGGACCTGCGACAAGCATGGGCGTCGCAAGGGAGGGGGAGAAGGGGGACGCTTACCCCCCCCCCCCCCTTGAAAACGAAAAAAAAAAAAAAAGGGAAAAAAAAAAAGAGGTGCGAAGCCATATTGCTGTTAATTTGATTAGGGGGAGGGTAGGGCAAATGCTCCCCTGCTTACGCTCGGAAAAATGATAAATTGAGAATATAATGAAAAAATTAAGGAATTTTGGAGAAAAAATTGCTTTGCCCCCCTTCCCCCCGAAAAAATCCTGGCGACGCCCATGGACACAAGACATCACACTTTGATTTGTTGCGCTTTTCTATGGGAGCTGGGTGGGGATAAAAGCCACCATGCGAACATTAGAAAGCGCATATAAACAAAGCATGACGTCATAATATGTTACGCCTGTAAATACATGAATTCCACTTCAGTAAAGTTTTCTCTGTTTGACCAAAAAATTCAATCGTCTGCAAGTAGAAATTCCCTTTATCTAATTGACGTGGGCATTTCCATAATTGACTGCTGAAGCCGAGCTGAAAGTTCATCGTGTTAGTTGTTCAGCACCCTTCTTTAGATTTTGAGCAGGTTTGTTGCTTCAAACAAACAAAATGCACAAATTACAAATGATGGACTATAACTTCAACAATGGGGTGGAAATGCACAAGGGGAAGAGTGGACAAACCACTTAATATTATTATCCTGCTTCATTTCCAAATCCTCTTGTCATTTCCCAATCCTCATGTCACACTCTTGTACCCCTTTAGTGTGGAAAGACCAATTATGTGCGACAAAAACCTTCAAAAGGCTGACACAACTGCCACTGAAACTTCGAAACAACCACGTAAATAAGAATGAAACTTACTCAATGAAGTAGGTCCCAAACTGGGGATCGTCGATCTTTTCCCATCCGTGAGGAAGTTCTGTAACATACAAAAATAACGCCATGATTCAGAAACAATACGGTAACAAAAAAAAACACTGGCAACTTTCACAGCGCTGTTAGAGCATGTTTTTGTTTTTGTTTCTCATCAACTCTGCATCACAGCCATCGTACGCATCTTGCTGGTGGTTTCTGTGATGCTACTGCGGTGAATAAACAAGGAAGAAGTGCAGTGGCAAGGGATTAGGCATCTGTAATGGATGATGATCCTATTATATGTCTGAATGTGAGTGGTATATTACTTCCTTCTTGAGCTCACCAGTTGAAAGAAATCTGTTGTCTTCTTGTTTGAGAGGGTATTGAACCTTCACAGATTCCAACACTATAGGACCCCAGTATCAGTATCAGACCAATGTGATGCAACGGACTTATTGCAACTTCAACCCCCGGTCATAAATACTTTTCTTATACAGGTAGAATAACAAGCAATTTTCATTTTTTTTTTAATGGCTGCCATTGCTTGCTATTCTACCTATTTTTTTTTTTATCAAAGGACAAATCTGCCATTTCCTATAGCCAAATATCTTTCACATGACACACTCTGACTGTGTGCCAAATAACATGCAAATATCATCAAAGGCACAATCCCATCATTTATTTGCTGGACTATTACGGTTTGTCCAAATTGGATATTAAGAAAGATTGCCACAGCATATTCTGTCTCAATTCATTAACTTTATACCCCGCGGTTGTGAATTTACGTACAGCTAGTATTCCCATGGTGAAACTCAAGACACGCACAAATTTCCTTCGCAGGAAAATCTGATGAACATGTCACAGAATTGGCATAAATTGTACACCAGCACATAGTGGAGCCACTTGGACCACTCCTAAAACAAATCACACTATGCACATTTACTTTGAAGTGTGATTTTCATCGATCAATCTTGCTAGGAAAAACAACTGAGCAGGCACATTGTGTTTTGGAAAGGAATTTAGTATCCAGACAACACCACTTCTTTGGTTGTGTACAAAGTCTATGGAGACTCAAGTGCATTTTCAAAGTATTTGGAAAATGTTTCTCAGTCCCAGATTTATGTGTTTTCAACATTTTTGCAATGAATGACCTTCACTGAGATCATATATGATGAAAAAAGTGGGGTCAGGATGCAACATTCTTTCCCATGTTTTTGATTTACATGTAGCAAACAATGTTGTGAATAAAATGTTTCATTCCTAATGACAAGCGGCTTTGCTTTTTACTTCTTGGAACTTGCACAGGTTGGGGCGGGGGGAGCACTGTTTCATGCTGTAAATACATGAATGCACATTTGATTTCTACTGTGATAGTTTTAAAGGCATGTAATATAGGATCATTTACATTTATCCCAAAAGTAACGTACCAAATTTGTATCCAAAAGCGTACTTGGATTAAAGATCGTACTGCTACTAAACACCCTTTGAAATTATTCCATCTGGCTTGCTGTCACTTAGAAGAAATCAAGAAATGTAGTTGATTTCCAACGATCAGTCACTTGACTGCTTTTTGGAATAGAGTGCTATGGACAAAATCATGTTTCATGATCAAAAGGTTGTGCATGCTTTTTCACTGTTTTCTCAAAAAGTGTAATGCTCACTGAACTAAAACATCTACGGATTAGGTTTTGACCATTCTTCTTTGGATTTTGAGTGGTGTTATTATTGGAAGCGAACAAAATGCATGAAAAGCAAATGATCCCATATGTCTTTAAGATGGACAATAACTTTAACAGCGGTGAGTTCGAAAACATGTACGTGCATGTATATGATGAACATTGGTGCTGTCCAAATGAGAATCAACTACCATTGATGAATCATGCCACATGGAGATGAATGAAGGAACAAAGAGTTAATGGAGGAAGTCAATACCGGTACATTAATGTCACAATGGAGCTACATGTAGGTAACACAATGTATCCAATGACTCCCATTCAAACCACTAAAAGCCACGCACGTTTTGATGTTTTGCCCATGGACTATGCACTTTATCCCAGACATGACAAGGCCGTTAATATTAATAATTCAGTGTGTTGGTTTTTTTTTCCCCTCAGGTGAGTTAAGATTCCCAGACATCCTTACTTCAAGAAATTTCTAAAACCACAGGCCTACAAGCAGACCTTACAGAAAGTTGTAACGTACTGGTATGCTACATGTACATGTATGCAAATAACTAAATAACAAAAATAGACAGTGGCAAATTATTTGGTGGATGTTAACTGCTGACTACAAAAACCTATTTAAGAATGAAATCTATCAAAGGATGCACAGCACAATTTAATTTCATCCTCTTTCTAAAGCAGTGATATGAATTGAATAAATGTGGTCCAATGTGCATTTCCATCTACATTTGGAGACATTAAGGCGACAGAGTGCAAATTGTTGTTGCCATCATCTCATGCACCATGCATGTGGACCCATCCAGTGTTCTTAAACAGGAGACATTACTAAGCTATTACCAATCATTATGGCGTGTGCGCATTCTATGTCCATATCAACAAACAGGAATACCAAATCGTGCATGCTCAAGTTTACAAAATGTGCAACATGCATGCAAGCACTTACCGGTAGTCTTGGGTAAGACGCTGTTGTTGCTGTAGATACTCAACAACCCATTGCCGCGATAACTCGCCACCACGATAACTCGCCGCCACGAGAGCGTGTTATCACGACGAACTGCTATCACCCACAACCCACCAGCAACAACGTCCTTGGCATCTTGTAAAATCCCCCCCCCCCCCGAAAAACGGGGAAACTAGCGCACATGCGCTACTTCTGTAGTCAATTACGGTCTATTTTCAGTCCCACGCGTACTACATACAACAGAGCTGCCATGGAGTTGCACAAAAGTCTTTCTGCACCTTGTACGCTACTGGAAGAAATTTAAAAGAGTTTGACTTTGAAGTAATATGAAAGGTTTAGAATGCCCGCTGCTATATCAGGCAAAACAGGTGCGCGCACATTGCACAACCGCAAGAATATTCCCAAGACGTTGTTGCTGGCAGTTCGTTGGTGATAGCAGTTCGTCTTGATAACGCCTTCTCGCAGCGGTGGCCCGGTTATCGTGTATCTACAACGACGTCTTGACCCATGACTAGCAAGCACTGTGACACCTCAGCCATGGCTTCTTAGTGCGGTTGTCAGATTTGCACTCTAGCTAGTGGATTCTAGGCTATTGAGCTAGGATCTGGTTTATGGGCTCCGTGAAGTACCCCCTCAACATTAAGAAAGGGAGAGTTGGGGGAGACCACCAGGAGAGACATTTGAACGCATTGATGACGCCCGACGCTCAAGCGAAGACGCTATGGCTTTGTGCACATTTAGAGTAAAATTAGTTGTGTGTACTTCCTGCTATACGCCTAGCCCCATAAATGTGGCCAATTTACTGGACTACCTCCGTAAACATAGGCCACACTTCCACATGTACAAAAACGTGTCGAACTTTGTCAAATATTGATTTTCACATTTAGGCTTAGTTTGTTGGGTTTTTTAGCTTTAGAAGCATACTCACCCTCTTTATAGGCTAATCAGAAAGTGCTGCCTTTTTCAGATGTCTAACTTTTGTGAAATTTCATGTTGAAATTTTGATACGCAAACGTGTGCAAATGAATCTGGAAATTTCACGTAAAATAGACATCTGAAAAAGGCAGCACTTTCTGATTAGCCTAAAAAGAGGGTGAGTATGCTTCTAAAGCAAAAAAAACTACAAACTAAGCCTAAATGTGAAAATCAAAATTTGACAAAGTTCGACACGTTTTTGTACATGTGGAAGTGTGTCCTATGTTTACGGAGGTAGTCCAGTAAATTGGCCACATTTATGGGGCTACTATACGCCTACCTCCTGCTATAATGGATGATTCTGGAGGACTGAGGCTGTAGCTATTTTTTACATGGTGGCAGCTGGAGGATTTTGAAGGCTTGAGGATGGATCCTAGCCAAAAAGGGCCTAGGTGGTTACAGTTGAATGGGTGGTTGCAGGCACACATGGGTGACAAGTGACAGCATGCACAGGCCAAAAAATAAAATCCTCATCCTCATGGATGATTCTGGAGGATTGAGGATGATTCTGGAGGATTGAGGCTGTAGCTAATTTTTACATGGTGGCAGCTGGAGGATTTTGAAGGCTTGAGGATGGATCCTAGCCAAAAAGGGCCTAGGTGGTAACGGTTGAATGGGTGGTTGCAGGCACACATGGGTGACAAGTGACAGCATGCAACAGGCCAAAAAATAAAATCCTGATCAAAAATACAAACCCTGGTTGTCAGACAGAGAGTTAGCATGAGGAATGTGCTCACCGTCGTCTTCACAGTCCAACAGGTCCTTGGCTGGCTTGTGCTCCAGCCTGGGGTCCAGCCATTGGGTGGTCTCCGTCACATGACTGTGTGGTTGTGAACAGAACAAAACAGAATTGCGGTCAGTCTTTGCTGTTAGACACACTGTTTTAGAGGGATGCCAGTGGGTTTTTTGTTCCAGGGCCTGAAAAAAATATTACATGATTTCAATACACCATCTATACTCACATCGCAATACTGCACACGTGTTGACCTACTTTGAACGTACGATGCATACATTCGTGTAAGCACTAGCATGGCAGTTGCAATGGAGCAGCGCACATGTAATGACCCTAGACTCGCACATCAGTTCATTTAGCTTTAAAACTATCGTTCGCTGTACACAGGAGAATATAGTGCATCCATGCGTACACAACTACTCCAGCGTCAACTACAATTGAAGAGACGACTACAGTACTGAGCACCACTGAAGAAAGTACAACTGGTAATTCAAAACAAATAATTCTCTTTTACCAAGTGCTTCCATGAAGGTGCAAGATTTAATATATATTATGACCCTTATATGGAATACATCAGGAGATTTTTTAGAAAATAAAGACCAGTAAAGAGCAAAAAAGAGCAAAAGATTATTTTGTTTTCACCCAACTCAAATTGAAACTTTGTGGACTGTATCTTATAGGTCCTCCAAGTACAACGGAGAAGTCAACTACTTGTGTGACAACTACTGAGGCTCCCTCAACAACTGCCCCACCTTCAACAACTGCCCCACCTTCAACGACCAAGGAGGTAACAACAGTTGTGACCACTACCCCTGAATCTACCACAAAGGAAGTCACCACAGTGCAGTCTACAACAGGTTAGATATGACATCATGTGGCATTTGGGTCTGATGTTGGAATGGTTAGACAGACTGTTTTTGTTCTTTCCATGTTAATGTCTGGTTTGTGAGTTTGAATTCCGCTTGAGGCTTGGAGCCTGACATGCCCTCTTTGGCAAGCAGCTGACAATCTTGGTTCCTCCATCTATTGAGCATGTCAACCCATACCGGTAGCTGTTTGGCTTTGAGCATTTCCTTACGAGTAGGGGATTGAACCCTCAACCACTTGTATGAAATTGTATTACATTGTATTTACTCCGTAAATCAATAAAACTGTTGAGTGCTAGGGCTGTTTGGGGAAGTTTGAGGATTGAATGACTTGACATTCGTTGGCTAAGTGGGTTATACATGCTGTCCCAGACATATAATATTACGGTATTGTACAATGCTGAAGATAAAACATTCAATAAAGAAATGAAAATGCCTAAAATATTAGGAGAACTCCCTGGAATGATCTGCATTACAATCGTCCAGGGAAAAAAACATACAGGAAAAAAATTGGTAAAATTAATAGTTTAATATATGCAAGAAACTTGTCTTTTATACTTTTGACGATTACAAGCGAAAAACACTTGATCATTTTCCTCAACAACAGAAGCCTCCACGACAGAGGCTAGAACCACTGTTGCGAGTACTACTGTTACTTCTACTGTATCATCCACTACTAAGGCACCATCAACTACTGAGGAGGTGACAACTACAGTTGAAGAGACGACTACAGTACTGAGCACCACTGAAGAAAGTACAACTGTTAATTCAAGACCTATAATTCTCTTTTACCAAGTGCTTCCTTTGAAGGTGCAAGATGTAATTTATATTCTTAAATACCTAAGACAGTTTTACCCCATTCCTCTTGGTCGAGAGTATGTCACGTGGCCGGTCTTCAACAGTTAATAAAGACATGGCTGGCTGGTGTTAAACACTAGTCACATGAAATTTGGACTCTTATGAAGTTCAATGAAACGTATCCAGTGCCTCGACTTCATGGGCGCGTCGGTGTTCCTTCACTAACCCCTGGCCGAGAGGAATGCGTTAACAACGCTGACCGGCTATTCAGAGCGTACTGCGCGCGTATTTGGAAGACTGCGCGCACTATATACGCTCCAGTACTATCTCCTGCACGTCACGTAGGAACATCTTTTCAAGACTGCGCAATGCTTTTTCGATATGGATTCTGGAAGCTCCATTTTTCGCCAAAAAAAACACATGTAATTTGTGTTGTAAAGGGACGACAGAGGTACGTACATTTATTATCAATCCTTGCTAGATAACGGGACGTTGAAATGTCAAGTTTGAAAGAATTGATTCTACAAAAAAAACTTCCAAAATTGTAAGCACTGCGTCGGGCATTAAATACATCGACTGCAGAACTAATTTAAATGTGCCACTATTTGGCACATTTAAATTACACAATTCCAGGGGTTAAGATCGCGTAAGGTATATTTGGAACCAACATGGCACAGCAAGATTTTACCCATGGAAACAAGGTTGGGGTCTAGCACACTGACAACACGTAGTACGTAGTAAATTTTCTTATTGGCTCATGACCAAGTGCAACATCCACACACTTACTAAATGAAATACATGTCTCCCTGGTCGGTGAATGCGATTTCCCAGTCGACCGGTAATTCTCCGAGTTCCTCCTCCGCCCTCTGGATTTCTTCCCTCCGCCTCTGCTCTTCCTCGTCCAGGGGGTCAGAGTTGAGCGTGGTGGCCTCGATGGTAGACTTGTTGCGCTGGCGCTTGCCCGGGGCCGAGGGCTTGGCCCCCGGCCGGTGGTGAGCGGCCGACTTCTTGGGGCTGGTGTTGGTGCTGGAGGAGTTATTCTGCTGGGGTTGTTGGGAGGGGGGAGGTGGGGAGGAGGATGAGGTAGGGGATTGGGCAGGGGGTGGCTTGGCGGGCGGCTTGGGTGTGCCGTAGTGGTTACCTAGGAGATCAAAAATAAAAAAGACTTTTTACTTCAAAATAACAAATAAATTTTAAAAAATAATTTAATTAAAAACAATTGGTGCCTCAATGGTAAGACCAAGTTTCAAGCTCAAAATCAGAATTTTCAATAATTAACAAGTAAATTATATTGTCTTACATTAGAAAAGGAAATATGATTTAATTTTACATTAAAGAAGTTCGGGGGTTTGAATTTAAATCATCAAATTGGACGCCATAATGATTACCTACATGTACATCTACACATACATGTACTTCCTAAAAGACCGACAAAGAAGTTTTGAGTTCTGACTTCAAAAGTCAGACAGTTTACTCATATAATATATATTCTTTATTCTTACAGTAAGAGAAGGAAAGATGATTCAAATGTATAAAACTCAGGTAAAACACAGCGTTTAGCGTTAACATCGCGAATGCAAAAGCCGTCAAATATTCACGCAAGTTCATTTGAAACACCAAAAATTGCTGTGACGTCGCTGTGACATGAATTATTTGAGCTATTCTTATAACATCGCAGACTTAAAAAGTTAAAAAACAATATAATGCCACATATGACCATGCAGTCATGTTCACACCGTCGATCGTGGACCTACTTTTGTCCCTCTTTTGTTTGTACTCTAACTTTTTAGGAAGACTCCCATATGTTTTGTACACGACCCTAATTGTGGAAGTATGCTGGGAATCGTGGATGATTTGAATAGATGAACACGCCCACATGTACATGTGTACATGTACCTCATCAACAGCCACATTTGCCTGTGTTCTCTTTTCTTCCAACAACCTCCGAGAATAATTGCCATATTCATTTGGCTATTATGCTTGAAAGCTGGCAAATCCCTCCCTGGCCGTGAGGTCTGGTAATACAATATCGGAGCGAGGCCATTTCCCCGCTTAGCAGCAGAAAACCCCTCAATTAGATCCCTGATTTGCTGCCGTCCCCTCAAGAAGGACAGGAAAATTGTGAGGTGGCCTTCCCAATAATCAATGTCTATTTAATGTAACCTCAAGACACAGACCGATACTTAATGTATGGACAATTAGACGTTCGATATTCGTCTCATACATGGCCTTATGTTTTGAGCTGGGTGGAATAACATATGTGATGTGATCAAGCTAAAATGAGTCATTTGCGGGGAAGTTTAAAGTGGAGATATAGGCCAAAATAGGGCCAATTCATCACATCACTTCATCACATCTCTTGGTGTTCCGACTTTCATAATTTTTGAACTTAAGATGGTACCAGCATGCAGTTTTCACAGCAGTAATGCTGAGATTGTGCTCTTTTGAAATCTGTAATGAAATTGTTTTTGACCAGGGTCGACAAACGACTCGTGTAGCTTGATCACATCACATATGGTGACAGAAACATATTTGGAAGAGTAAATTTCAGTGATTTGTTTTTCTTTTTTCGGGGGGGTGGGGGGGAGGGACTTCGAAATGTAAATATTCATAACCCTTTTTGAAAATGTGATTAAACAATGTTGTACACGTAGCACTTTATTATTTCATACTCGACTCAGGGCATTGATATACATGTGTACAACTCTTAGCGCTGTGAGGTATCAGTTCTGCCAATCTAAATTCTTTGAAAAATTAATCATTAATCCACTGGCCCTGTGGTCAAGTTAAGTGATGCTGAAGTGGACGACCTGGCCAGCAGGGAAAATGCAATCAGGCTTTACAAACAATGTCAACTGATATTAGTTCAAGTAAGCTGTCAGAGTCTGCCATCATTTGTAAAAAAAAATTGTCCTTAACCGCTTTGGGTCATCTAAATTAAATATTAACTTGGTGGTCAGCGAAAACCTTTTGAAAAACCACTGGCTTTTAAAAGAGTAATATTCTGACCTTGTCCCAGGCCGTTGAAAATAGCGTTATCCATGGGTTCTTCTCCCTTACAGTTGTATTTCATGTGCTTTTTTTATTAGAGTGTCATGCTGAAAAATCGATTCTTTTTTTAAGTTTTTTTCTTTTTTCTTATTCTTAGCAATACATTATGGCTATTCTCTGTTAATTGAGACATCGACCAAAAAATAAAAAAAATTAAAAAAATCAGCCCAAGGCTGAATAATTACACATTTTGAATCACTTGCGGCCCGATAATAATTCCGTTCTTGCGGAGGATGCTGGTTCCCACCTCAACATCAGTATCAATAATGTATGGACCAGTAGCCAGTCTGCTGGCAACGTGGATCTGTTTGAGTCCAAAATAAAACACTTTCTTAGACGTCCGAAAAAGGGAGAAAAAAAAGAGATTTTTTTTGGGGGGGGGGGGGAAACCTCATTAAAGTTTAAAAGTATCCGTGTGGAGACGAAAGCTACATGTATTTTCAAAATGCTCCTATTTAACCAGAATTTCATGTTCTTTCCTGGGTTGAACTTCCGCCCAAATATCCCATACAGTTACACAAAAATACTTAAATTTGCGACTGATAAGCATACCTTAGAAATTCCTAGTTTCTGAGTAAAATCCAAATCTATTTCGTGAACTCCTTGTGGAGACCTATTCACCTATAGAAATTGCCTTCTGGAGACCTGTACAATGTTTTGTTCCTAAATTATACCCAGGTCTTCACAAGGCATCATTTTTCA
Organism: Patiria pectinifera; assembly: GCA_029964075.1. NCBI lineage: Eukaryota > Metazoa > Echinodermata > Asteroidea > Valvatida > Asterinidae > Patiria > Patiria pectinifera. The sequence goes on along the minus strand of CM057149.1, from coordinate 30,302,749 downwards.
TCAACACGGAATGCAACTATAACACCGGCAACTGAACAATGACCACTATAGATATAAACTAGACAGTAAATTCTCAAATAAGGAGAGGCTTGAGTATAGAGTTACATTAATATTATCCTGGTACCTGCTTCATTTATCTTCCTCGCATTGCCTTTCATTGAGTAATTAAATCCAGTATTGTTTTACAAGTTTTATTATTCTCACACCACATGCTCAACATAAAACATAATGCTAATACATGTACCAGCAAATCCCTGATTAAGCAAACACGCTTAAATAAGTAAGCAAACAAAACAAACATACGTGTAATTTTGAAGGAGAAAAAGTAAGGACTGAAACAAACTCAGAAATCGAAAGAAAAACCACTGAAGATTCATATTTTCCAATTCAACCCCCCCCCAAAAAAAAGAGCATACAAAAGTTTCCATTGAGAAAAAAAATGAATATTACCTTTTATAGTTGAAACATGGACATCAAAGGCAATCATAACGACCACGGTCAAAACCAAGCCAGACAAGAATCTCAGATATTAAGTTAACAGTTTCGTTGACAGCGACACATGTTGTGTTTACAAAACACGAAAACAACCAAACATAATCCAGGCAAAGAATAACATAATCCAGGCAAAGAATAACCAGCTCCAATCCACAAACAACCCAAATGTTCAGATTTTCAATACAAAATATGCTGACACGACTTCAAAATTTGAAAAGACAAAATTGATCTTTGTCGCAAGCATGTTGTTGCTGGAAACAAGCATGTGGGAATATGGATGAAAATTCAAACAAAGCAACTCCTTGGAACCAAAGTATCGCTGCCCTCCACCAGAGTACACAGGGAGTACACAGGGAGCACCACGGGAGGGCTCCAAGCCTCAAGATCAAACCTTCCTTACAAGTACCCCAGCCACCATGCTGTCTGCAAGGCCATACATGCTACTGGTTCTTAAACAGGGTTTCTTTGCGTAAGACTTTCTTCTCAGACTCAACATTGCAATTAAAGGGAATGTACATCATAATTGGCTTTTGCTGTAAATTTCAGAAATGAACTTGTTGAGGGGTTAGTATAATAGATCAAAATATTGCTACACTGACATTTTTGAAGTTTTTGTGTTTGAAAATGCTGGAAAAACCAAGATTCTTTTTTTCAAGTAGTCTGGTTCCCTGACTCCACTATTATGAAATGTATCAATGTATAGATGCCGGAAAATTGTACGGTGCAAGGGAACCAGTCTAGCTGGCCTGCACCCGTTAATGAACATGTAACCAATAGCAAACAAAATTTGGACTGAAAAAAAATGGTAAATTTGGAGCAGTAGTTGAAAAATAGTTGGGTTTTTCCAACGGTGGTCGGCCTGGAAATTTATACAAAAATACCACTTTTCTTGAAAATGACTTCACACCAGGTGCCATAATTTTACAGGATGCTTTAGACTGTCATTTACCAACATCCTAGTAAGGCATCTCGCAAAAATGTGGTAGTTTTGTTTTTCGATGTTTGCAAATGTTGTAAAATTCAACTTGTATATTCCCTTTAAAGAGCCATGTAATGTAATTTTTGATGCAATCCTTGAAAACGCACTTTTGTGTCCCATTTGTTTTTATGCTAATGCCAATTTCCATATTTTCGTGAGAAAAAGTGTGATGGCATTTCGGGCAGAAACCTCAATGTTACAGTTATTTCAGCACCAAAAGTTGCCAGAATTGTGGATATTTTGCTGTCATGAATATTCTTTTCTGCAGTGATTTGTTGGTGTGTCAATGCAGAACAGTAAGCCACTGTGCAAACTTTTCTCACAGATGTTTTCATTTTCAGTGAGCAAATGCTTGGGTTCACAATTTGAACAGAAATCCTAAACTGGACAATGTCTTCCTACTCTTACTGAAATGACACCACAGCAACAGCGCCCTCAGTTGTCCGAAATAGCATAGAAACAATTTTCATGTTTAAAGAGGTGCACTTTTCAATAAAATAGACCAAAAAGGGATGTCAAATATTTAGTAGAAAGTTGCACAAATATTGTTCCTAAGTTCACTTTGTTTCTTGTTCCCTTTAAGGACAAGCATGACACATGAGCCAGCTGGAAGTTAACAAAAAACCAACTTCGATCGGATCTCCGAAGCTGCGGGCCAACAAATGCGTGTTCACCTTATTTTGACCTTTGACCCCATAGCTGTAGGTCAGATAAAGAGGTCACCATGGACATTTTTTAATGTTTCACCAAGGCCAACATGTTAACAGTGCTACTTTTGTCATTTGAGCTTGTTCTGAAATTTGACCTATTTTGACCTTTGACTCTTTGTATCACATAGCTTAATAAATTGTAAATTACATATTGAATCACAGACGTTGAACACTGCCATATTACAATTGAATTCAAAACATTATTCTGGGATGCCCACCCCAAATCACCCCACCAAAAAAAATATATCACACAGCTTTAATAAATGATATATTGAATTGCAGACATTGAACACTACGGTACTCAAGCCGAATGCATTGTGAAACTCCATTGAAATGGCCAAATTATTTTCATTAATTAACGTTGGATGAGAGACCTCCAAAGTTTGAAAGGAGAACCGGAATGGGCAAATTCAATGCAAAGCTTAAAGGGAAAATACAACATTTGCAAACATCAAAAAATAAAACTACCAAATCATTTTGAAATACCTTGCTGGACTGTTAGTGAATGACAGTGTAAAGCATCCTGTAAAATCATGGCACCTGGTATACTGTCATTTTCAAGAAAAGTGGTATTTTTGTATCAATTTCCAACGCTGGTCGGCCGACCAGCATTGGAAAAAACTGGCTTTTTTTCAAATACTGGTCCCAATTGACCATCGCACTTGTTTGCAATCGATTACAAACCTATGAACGGGTACGAGCCAGCTAGACTGGTTCCCTGACCTTACAATTCCCCAATGTATGTAAACTGCTCTGTTTCTTCTTATATGGAGTCAGGGAACCAGACTACAGGAAAACGATTGTTTTTCTTGGTTTTTATAGCATTTTCGAACCCAAAACCTCAAAAAAGTCAGTGTAACTATATTTGCTATACATTTCCAACCCCCCATTTCCATCCATTTCTGAAAATTACAGCAAAAGCAAATGATGTACGTATATTCCCTTTAATGGCAGAGAAATTAAGTACATAATAAACGGTGAATAATTACAATACCCCTGGGCAGAATCATGTTCAATTAATGTGATTGAAAAGTTCCGTTCTCTTTTTTTTATTCAACCTATTTTTGTTATTTCCTTACCATCAAACACGCCGCTTTCGAGAAGATGCCCGCTCTTCTCTAGCGCCATAAACTCATCCACCGACAGGAATTTATAGTCCACCCCGTCGATTTCGCCTTCGCGGGGAGCTCTTGTGGTACCTGAACAGGAAGTAGAAACACTCAAATGGTTTTTGACAAAGTCCAATGTAGAATTTTTTTTTTTTCTAAAGGGTTGATAGTTTCCAGAACGGAATAAGGCATAGCCTGGGGTTTTAAACTGCTTGAAATATGCTTGCAAATTAAAATGCAGAAAAATATTTTTGTACGGATAAAAACACAAATACACACAAACACAAATTGAGACCAAACAGTGTTTTACTTTCATAAATGGCATTTGTGAATAACTTTTGCCAGTGATGTCATGTAAGCGTACATCCAACGCCCAATATATTCAAATGTAATTACAACACGTAACTGAATTTGTATTAATCATAAATTCACCAGTGACTGATATTATTGTAACCCCAATAGAAAATGTACATCTTTCCGAAGAAAGTTCCATCTCATACAACATTTTCAAGCCATTCAAGCAAAATGTGTGGACAGAAGAGGATGGATATCCACAATCTGGGCCCAATTTAAAATTGAATGCTCCCATTACATGTATGTACCACAAGCTGATGTACCCGATCATAGATCGGGTAGGGCGTATTGTGTTGGGGATGAAAATGTGGGGAGTTAAATGTGAATGAGGGATATAGTTGAGGAGACATGCAGTTATAAAAGCAATTTCTGTGGTGGGATCTGAGGCAATTTCTGACCACTAAAACCAATTTGAGCAAAAGATCATCTTTTAAAGTTTCGAGTTTGGAGTAATTCAATCAGCTACATGTATTCTGAGCAATTGAATCATTATTGTAGGCTACAATTTTTATTCGGGGAAGAAAAAGTGGGCCACTTTTTCTTCCCCGAATAATGCAATAAAACGTGGTGTCGTTTGAAATGAAAATGTTGAGTGTTACCATAAAATTACAAACGGTCTGAATCATGGAGGAATTATAAGGTCATAATTAAGTTTCAGTATTGGACTCTTCAACAAACGGAAACTTGAACTTCTTACAATTTGCGAGACTGTCTGCGAGGAAAAAGTCGATACAACTTTTATTGAACTTGGTTCAACCATCTATATAACAGCAAGTTTTACTCGGCCTCCGAGAAATGTTTGCTCCTGAAAGGATCCGAGACCGCGGTCTCCCGCGACGCCAAAATGGCTCCAAGTCCGTGGAAAAATGTGGAGGGTGTCTTCCGCCGGGTTGGACACTTTTTCGTCGATTGTTTTTCGTGACTGCGTTTAAGATCGCGACATTTGAAGCAATGCATCGATCCTTCGATGATCCCAAACAGGCCCCCAAAATTATAACGCGACACTGAATATTATACGTGGCGGGCAGCCAACTCACAACGCTCAGCCTTGGTGGTGGAAGCAAAGAGCTGTAAACACATTATGGAAGCAACAGCGCTCTATCACGCGACGTCACGTGCTTGTGCAATACCGAGAACCGTAGACCCAACCTCGTTTCCAGGGTGTGGAGCAGGCTGCAGTACGCGTTGCCATCGACGGTTTTACGCATAGCCGGGAAGTACCACGCAGTGTAGACTTTCGATTGGTCAGACCGCGCAAGGCATACTAATGTGTAGTCCTTCTGAGTATTCGTTGCACTTGGCGCAGGGGCGGCAAGCAAAGCACAGGAAAGATTGGAACACTTGGTGGCCACGCACCATGGAGAAAAAATATTTTGCCAAGGTCACCCCATACTAACGTTTGGTGAACGCTTTTGCAGTACGGCCGAGTAGAACACGTAAACGAAACCCCTACGTTGACCTCGCTGACCTCGCACAGTCTAGACACGCAGAAAAGCCAGCACAGGGGGCGGCCAGGCAGTCAACGTGAAAGCGCACACGACGGCAAATTCCTGCGAAAAAATTCCTCACGAAAAATCGACGAAACGGATAGCCGGTCCGTACGGGAAAATCAGGACGACCCGAAGTGTCCGACCCGGCGGAAGACACCCTCCGCATTTTTCCACGGACGTGGAGCGATTTTGGCGCCGCGGGAGCCCGCGGTCTCGGATCCTTTCATGAGCAAACATCGTCTCGGAGGCCGAGTTAAACTCTCTCTTATATATATAGATACTAGTAGTACATGTACCGGTACATGTGTGAGTTCTTCACCTACATGTACAGCATGTAGAGAATTCCAACTGAATTTAGAGAAAAGACAGAGTCCCCTTCATTTATAATATGAGGCTGAGTAGTCACCGGGGAGTGGTTGAATGCAGTAATGACACACCCACATTGCCAGTTGTGTCTCAAGGGGGACATTCAAAGGTAATAATAAACTGTGTCAAAGACTGAACCAGGTGGAAGGGCAGCGAAATCTATACATTTTATTCCTTCAACACAATCTGTTTTTTATTTAGAAATTTTGTTTTCCAGCAAAACAATAACCAGTGCTTACATCAATCATATTGTGAACATGTGCATACATGTACGTGTACATGTGCACATGTACCGTATATTATTACATCAATCATAAACTGTGGACATACATACATGTACATGTGGTCATGTGTTATCATGGTTCTATGTTCATGTCTGTCTACCACATGTGTAAACATACATGTACATGGGGATGGGTCCAACAGTTGATCTTGTACATGTATATTAGGACTTGGGACAATGGGTCACCTGCGGTAAAAAATAACCATGAGGACCTGCATGAGCTCAAACCCTTGAAAGATTGTGAGACATATTGAGAAAAAGTTTACATGTAAGTCCAAACAATAGGAACAATAGAGCCCTCTTTTGTCTTGTATTATAACAAAAATGGTCATTAGAAAGTGCTGAATATCAAAGTGCTTTACATTCTATGACACCTACTAAATTAACCCATAAAGCATTCCATAGCCTATAAACAATATGCTCAGACCATGGAGCTATATATAGCTCCATGCTTAAACCATCTCAGCTCTGTAAGGAGGAGTGTATGCAGTATGTGTGCTGTCAATTCAGGTGCAAATGGCTCATTCAAAACAAAATAGCCAATGAACTACCGGTATCTTGATCCTACTGGTAACAGGTACCCCTTCAATGTCTTGGTGAGGAGAAGCAGTGACAGGGTGTCTTCCACAATGTCACAAAATAGTTGAAGTTTTGCAAAATTTATTTTGTGTATTAATTCTGTTCACCGCCATGGCAAACAAACTGAGACTAACACTTCCCCGAGTGTACATATACCGGGTACTGTTAATGTGAACATCATCAAATTTGGTAAATGAGAGTCGCCCATCACACAACCCTATTTCAAAGCCACTCAAGGTGAGAGTGACACAAAGAAGGGATAGAAAAGGAAATCTATGAAAAAGAAAAATTAGGAAATCTAGGAAGACTAGAATTGATGGTTCATTTGGATGTACATGTACATTAAAATTAACTGGAAAACGCAGTGAGGCAGTGCGTGGGAAGAAACCGGATGAATAATGCTTAAAAAGCCAGAGAACAAAAAAAAATATGGGGGGGGGGTAACAATTGGCAATTGCCCATTACTGGCCGTTGATCCATGGACCCTAATGCCAATTCTCCCATGCAAAGAGGATTGGGTTTGGGGAAAAAAATTCTTTTCTCTTTTTTTTTTTTATAACAATGAGAAATTCACCAGGCCAAGTTTGAAGTCTGTCTAACAAATGGGATGAATGGCCCATAAAGTTGAACAGGTCAAATTAGATCAGGTCAAGTGACTTTTCGTGTAATTGGATGAAAAATATAAATACTCTTCGGGTTCATGCAAAGGTTGACTTTTCAAACAGGTTTGATGATTTCAACATTACCTTCATACTGAGAATTCCTCTTTTAATCTTAACTATGCTTAACCCAACAATATCCAAAGGCATTTTCTGCTGGAACTTATTGATCGGAGTAGGAACTAAAAGACCTGTCATTTTTGTTGTTGGATTTTGTTGGAATTTAGCAGGCTCACACTTTGCTGTCGTGGGAATCTGTTGGATGTAGGATTGGAGAGGGTACCAAAAAATCATCCCAAAAAGGATTGAAGTGTATCTTTCCACAGTAAATGCATGTACCGGTACACTGTACATGTAATTACATTAATTAGTGTTGCACATGTACATGTACATGTACGAAGAACATGTAATTGCTGCTATTGTTATCATACACATTGCAGACAAACTTTACTGTGAGTGACTCAATTTCTACATCAGATTTCAGACATTTCTCACTTGCATTTAATCTTTGTTTACATGTAGAATAGAAGTCTACTTGTCTGGCATGCATTCTGGCATCCAGGGGGTTGTTCTACACGTACATTGCCAAGGCAACCCAATCAAACCTCCCTGTTGATAACATCGAAACATCGGGGCAATAAATTCAGACTAATGTGGGGGAGTGCAAATTGTTCCAAATCGTAGCAAATCAGGGCCAAGTCTTCTGTCCACATCTGGTGCTGAATAGTGTCTGAAACATGTCACGCTGAATACATGTGCACCACACAATACAGGTCGGGTCGGAGGTCAACTGACTTGACCTGCCCCACTCATTTACAGGTCACTTGTGGTTACCATGGCAATGTCTTGATTAGAGCAGGTAGACTAATAAACAGTCTGGTGATGTGGTGGTCCTCCCTCCCTCCCGGTTCCCCCTTAAGGCGAGGAGACAAACACCAGCCTTGTGTTGCTCACTGTGAATCAACTGGTAGGAATTTTGTCTGTCATTGGTCCCCACAGACTCAATTTGGGCAGGACAGATTTATGGCTCAAACACATGAGTGTCTTGACTCAATTGCTGTTGTTTTACATGTAGGAGCAAAGGCACATGTATGTTCTTTGACACTTCAGAAATATGCATGTACACCTTGTACATGTATGTATGTTTGCATTTGTACGTATTGTAAATTGTTTACAAACGTAAATGTGCAATTTACCAGTGTGTACAGGTACGGTACATCTGCACAGTAGTGTTAATAATAATATGCAGTGTGCAACTTACAATTTACTTGTTTACAATATTCATACTGGACAGCTCCATAGTAGTACTTGTACATAAACAACACTTGCAGAATTCGTTTCTGAAAACGTGAAAACTAGAACTTTTCAGTTCCCACTGAAAAATTTGCCTTTGCCTTACATGTACATACATGTAGTATTGTAATTTCTCAATTCTGCACATTCAATGTTGTGTGTTGGCAGCCTTTTCAAATTCAAGCATCTTTGAAAAAAAATTGTAGTCAGCTCTTTAGTAATATTCAAGTCAAATACACCTGTCAGGTTGTACATATGTATGATAAATTTTGAAATTTTTCCCAAAAAAAACCCAATTTGTTTTTGGTTTTATAATAGAATCCAGCAATTTGAAAGAATTTTTACCTGTGGTACACCAGTGCACATGCACACCCTCATCCACTTTCCAAGAATTCCAATCCAAATAAACCCTTGTAAATTTGTGCATCTTTAGGGTTGAAATTCGTCCACATTTCAGCACTGCAGCTACTGGTAAGCTAAGCAATGGCGAGTTTTTACGGCAGATTTTTAGTCAAAAGTACAAATGTATGCTTTGTAGTTGTACAACAAAGGACTGATTGTAACAAGGAACCCATTTTTTAAAGAAAAAAACAAAACAAAAATATCCAAGTAAATCATAGACTGGTCACCTGTCCAATGATGTTGGCTTGCCAACGTTTTTGGAAAACTTTCCTGATTTATGACAGTTTGATGCACAAGGGGAAGTATTTTCTAAGGTACATGTACATTGTATATTCCACATGAGTTTGTAATTGAGGCTCTTTAGAAACGGACCAAGTCTGGACCACGTCTGAATTGGTGTTAAATTGTTGTTTACCCAAAAACTATAACAAGCTTAATATGATATGTAACTGAAGATTCTCTTCTTTTAATTTAAGTGTTTTCTTTTAATTGAAGTGAGCTTCTGGACTTTTGTATCTCTCAAATGATGTCATTGCTTACAGATTGCCACATACATGTATGTATGCATTTTGAGAGTCAAATTTTTGTGACGCGCATGGCTGTGCCGTATTTCCAAGAACTTTCGAGCAATGATGCGCGTGTGTTTAGAACACTTTGCAAACTGTGCACACCCGTGCTTGATGGCATGGAAGACAGTTGTAACTTTCCTACGAAGATGACTGTCTTTGAGAAGCCCTTTTCACACTAGAGCCTCTCAACCCGGGTTGAACTCAAACCTGGGCGAACCCAGCGCCACTCCAGGTTGAGTTTTTTTATCAATCAATCTCGGGGTTGACGCAGGGTTGGCGCAGGGTTGAAATTTTTTCAAGTGTGAAATGCTGCATGTTTTCAACCCTGCGTCGACCCTGTGTCAACCCTGTGTCGACCCCAAGATTTCTCTGGTGTGAAAAGACCTAGAGGGGTCTATGTAATGGGTGATGGGAAAAAGGGACACTTACTCCATAAAGCACAATGGCTATGAAAATAAACCCTTCCCTATTTTTTCCCCTCAAAGACAAATTTTAACTCAATACACAGAAAGGTCCATTCCTGAACGCCAAATAGAATTTTGTGTACTTCACTTCATTTGTAATTGTATGCAAATAACTTTAGTAGTACATGTAACAGTGTACATGTACATATTAAACTACCAGTACCACCAATTTTAGCTACTCATTGTTGGTAATAACTGGTCCCATTAATCAAAGAAACATGTTATTCGTCATTCAATGTTCCTGAATGCTTAATAGGTATCAAGTATTATTAGCAAGCCTTCCAACCACAGTTAAAACTTTGACCGTTGGAGAAGGTACGCGTTACATCGAGCCTACGTATAAAGATCATTGTGCCAATACACAGGAAATTGAATTGCCAAGTTTGTGCATGAGTGCAACCTGCTGAATGGCCCTTATACTTTACGCTTTTATAAATTTATGGTTCCCTGAATTGTCAATAGACGTTATCACTTATACTGCAAGCTGACACCACAACACAAAGTATACCACAGTAACCACACTGGCCATGTTGCAGGTGTGTTTATAATTATACAGTACAAATATTGTGCAATATTCACATTGTTTTGACTTGGCCTGGTGAATATCTGATGAGAAAATAAAACAAGTTTGATTCATACACTCATAAATGATTCATTTCAACAAATGTACACCTAATTGTAAAGAGACACTCAGTCAGAAAACTTTACAAACAGTACATTTACACACTTTTACCAACTGGACAGTAATAATAATACTGGAGTTTTATATAGCGCACATATCTACCAACAATTAGGTACTCAAGGCGCTGGTAATTATGTTTCTTTTTAAAGACAGGTAAATGAAGTTCATGAGAAATATGAAACCCACTATGTAGCACCTTTATAAGGGTTTACAAGGAGCTGCGGCTCCTGTTCCCCATCCGTATTTGATTCGAACCCATGTACCACAGCACACGAGTCAATCAATGTAACCATTGGACCACAGCATTGACCAGTAGAAGAATACAAAGTGGTATGCCCAAAAAAAATCAAACGCAAAATCAAATTTTTGCTCGGGTCTGGAAAGCAAAACTTCAATGCAAATCAGCAACGACACTTACGACAGAACGTTTGTGAAGGGGAACAATACATAGAAATAGAAGAATGGTGCCAAATTTTTTTTTTCTTGGGGGGGGGGGGGGACCCGACATTATTTTGAAGAGAAGAGGGGATCAAACATTGACCACACATACACGTACATGTATACATGTATGTACTTGACACACATGTAATAAAACATAATGTAAATGTATCAGATGTGGAGTTACATTGTATCAATTGCAGACTTACATGTATACATGCAAGTTCAACTGCAACAGGTACGGTACATGTACATGAACAGCGTACTTACAAGGCACGGTGCGAACGTAGAGATTTTCACGGATGGTTTGCTGCAAGTCATGGTCCACTGAGCCCTTCTGGAAACGCATGTTGAGATAACGACGCAGGTCTTTATTCAGCGTTTGACCTTTTGAATGCAGAGACAAATGACAAATAAAAAATATGAATAAATAATACAAGGAAATGTAAGGCAGAAATTCTGTCAAGTTTTTAACTTTGGGTAGGCAACTAGACCAGTGGACTGGGTGAAGCAAATTTAGCAGATGGCACATGTACATGTATGTACAAATGTAAAATCAATAGTATACAACTGTATGTGTACATGTAAATGAAGTCCTTACAACAGTGACAAAAGCTTCTTAATCTGTTTGACAAATATTAATGTTTGGATTGATACTGACCAAATTGTCATTTCACCTTCTTCATATGAACATGTAAACATGTTGTTTACATGTTGTGTACATGTCAGGCTTGGGACGGTATTGCATTTACATGTACTATACCGCGGTATCCAGTGACAAAAAAAACGCGGTATTCCCTAAAACCGCGGTATTATGTTAAGTGGGGTATAAGTTACGTCATTATCAGAAGAAAAAATAACTAACCACCAGACACCACGTGCCGAGTTGATAAGCCGCCGGCGCAGCATAAATCACGCAAATGCGTCACGCCGCAAATCTCCTACACTAAAAGTGTCTTGGTTTCAAACTTTCAGTATCAGTCCATTTGTTTGTAAAAACAACATATCATTGTAACAGATTATTAAACACGAGAAGCTTACTTTTTGTGGTATTGCATTTTTCGAATTTGTAAGTCATTGACTTGACAAGGTCCACTAAAAAATAATGCAGATCGTCGACCGATGCCAGAGGCCGACCACGCAACGATCCCCGGCCCCGAATCCTAGCGAACGTATGCTTTTCAGTTGGTATCCATTGTGAGTGACTCAAAAGGCTCATGCAATTTATGCCGGTCACCAGCGACTCCTTGCGTGCTTCGCCGGTGTCATGTGAAAATCGGACTCCTACAAAAAATATCGTACTCCTTCTCACGTGATCGGTCCGTGATTGATAATAGTAAACATCACAATATTACGCATGCGCAATTGTGGACGCTGTAATATGAAGTTGTCGGTGCCGCGACCTTCATAACGAACGGACCAATCATTCCAAAACATGAATGGAAAATGTTTCGAGCGCCGTTTTAGAAGGCCAATCAGCTTGATCCACACAGTGCGTGGGAAAAAGCACGTGCAATTGTGCTTGTGGGCCCAGCAGGACGGGCGTAGCTTTACGTGTGATCGTGCGGGCATTACGGGGGGTTTTCCCACGGTGAGAAATCATGGTTCTTGTATTTACGCTTTCTTTTGGAGTATTTTCTTTTCTGGATTTTTATCTGGACGACTCGGCATATTCAGGCGAGTCCCTTCCCTTTGAACGTCGGTACCGATGAATAACTAACGGACCAATCGAACCGAAACATGAATGAATAAAAATTGTTCCGAGCGTGGATTTAGATGGCCAATCAGATTCTTTTAAAAGGGTGTTTGACCATTTTTCATCTCACCATGTCTCGGTAAAACCTTCCAAAAAAAGGCGAGTGCGGACACGGCTTTAGATCGATAAATGCAGTGGGTGGGGAAAAACACGTGTTCCGACTCTCTCTGTGCGGAACCAGTGTGGGACCACGTGTATGCGTATCATGCACTGGCATGTACATGTACGGCCACGCACATGACGCACGTAAACACTCAAGTGTACGCTTCCAGATCGTACAAAAGTTTTTACCCACGTTAAGAAATCATTCGATGGAAAAAAAAATTTCTTAATTTTCCCGGACGGTTCACACCGCTGCCTCGTATATTCAGGCGAGTCCAGATTTTTGTTTTCCTTTTGCGCGTCGGTGCCGACACTGCTTGATTGTACATTTATTCCCAAGGCCCATGATAAGACATCATGATGGCTTTGATATTGCGCTTTCCTTGAAATATTTGTTTCTCATTTTCCCCGGATCGGACGGCTCAGCATCGCATGTGAATCCAGGCGTCCCTTCCCTTTGCACGTTCATCTCGCACGCAGTATAGCACTAGACTGAAGCCTGCAAGTTTTGGCGGTCATATAACCAAGATTGACACGGTTTTTTTTCTTGTTGCTGATATTCTTGGGAACTATGTTGTGGCAAAAATTACGCATGATGATGTAAGATTTCTCTGAAATAACCACGGAGAAACAATTAAGACGACCAGTTTTTGTCACGACCGTCAAAACATTCCCATGTGTAAAACATTGTTTGAACTTTCAGCGGAGACACTTTACACACAAAGAAAACCGCAAACACGGCGGCGTTAGCAGAACTTCAAAGGCCTTTGTGGTATTGCAGCTGCCGAAGTATCAGGTTTTCTAGTCGAGCTTGACAATTGTGTTCAATCTGTCAACGGTAATTGACAATGCAGAGATGAAACTGGATGCCTGAAACCACAAAGAATGGAATCAAACATGTCAAAGAGGTTACTTGTCTTTCTGTTTGAAAGGCTTTTGCGAAGATTCTGAACACTAAGGAAGAATACCGCGGTATTGAAATTCCATACCGAGTTCACCGGTGTTTCGGTATTCATGAATCATTAGTCGGTGTTAGTCGGTTATTAAAAAAAACCTTGACTATCCGGTAATACCGAAATACCGTCCAAGCCTAGTACATGTGTAGTGTACATGTGTAGAATACACGAATACACATGTAGAGCACATGTGAACATGTACATGTATGTATTTTGTGTACATTGTAAGCCATCAAAATAAAGACAAACAATATACATCCAACATTACACTTATCTAAAACTAAAAGATTTTCCAAATTTAATAAAATGAAAATTTTCACAAATACGTGTAGTTTACCTTGTTTGCTGGAAACACAAATTACAATACCATAGAGAAGGATAAATCATATTCGGCAGGTGCTCTAGAGCACAAACTTTTCAAATCACTCTTCGGACTTGTACCCGCAGGCCATCTCTTATATTGGCCTACTGTACAATCAAATATTGCTTTAAATTAAAAAGGCTGGAGAAAACTACAGTCATTAACTGTAACGAGTATCCCCACTTCACTCACGTCACCGTGTACCGGTACGTCTGCACAAATAGAAACAAAAACTGACTGACACACCCAAAACGAGTCCCAGTGAGACACACATTGGTAACGTGTGTCACACCATACATAAAAAATGCCTGGACTTACATGTACATACATGTACATGTATAATATAAAATGTGCTATAAAAATTCAATAATAATGACAGTGTGCACTCCTCATTACGTACACTGTTACATGTACACTGGCCAGCTCGCTACATTAATCTGCGGATGTATACTACCGGCACATAATGCACACCTACGATAAAATCAATACAACTGTCAAGTACAGCTGCATGCCCAGAACGGCATAACAAAAGCATTCAGTAAAATGATATGTTTATCGAGAGGAAAACGTAAACATTCGTTTGTACAAGGTCGTCCATATATATTTGCTAATTTGTGATTGTGCGCCACAACAACACATTAAAGATGCGTTCCCCCTGCTTGTTTTGACTTTCACCTCGAAAAGTAGATTTTTTTTATTGCTACCGTATTTCCCTAGCAATATAAAAGTTGTTCACTTTTGAATGAGACACCAAACAAACAAAAAATCCACTGAACTTTACTTATTGAATTATTTCTTCCCAAAATTCGAATTACATATATTAGCCGGCACACAATAATTCGGCTCTCGTAGGGCGGGTTAATAATAATAATAATAATTAACATTTATATAGCGCTTAATACGCAGTGTTTCGAAGCGCTTTACAAAAAGTAAACATATGTTCATATGTGTACAAAATGAAAGCCCCTTTTCAGAGGGTTGCAGATGGCACGCATCTTTAATTGCTAACAACTTTGAATATATAATGTTGACAAGGTATTGTTTCAGTTTATATGTTGTGTTACATGTAAATATGTGTATTATTCATTTTTTTTTGCTTTTTACATACTTGAGGATAACATTTCTTGCCGCTGTTCAACTTTTTGAAGTTTATTTTTAAGAGACAGGATTTTTCTATTTTTATGTAATTTGTGTCTAGCACTAACTTTCATTCTATTCTTAGAAGGTATGAACAATTTTTTGGGTCTTGTTCCTGAATTCCCCTGCTGCTAACGCACATTTTAAAAAATAAATCTCTTTGCCTGCGGGCACATTTCCTTCAACCACCTTCATTGAATGATACCATTTCAGGCGGAGGGTGTGTGGTACCAGTCCTATCTTCACTTTGAGCAAGGATTTTCTTGTTAAATCGGTAGACCAGGGGCCAATTTCACGGCGCTGCTAAGCACAAAAATTTGCTCAGCACAAAAAAAGTCTGGCTTATAAAAGCAGGTTACCAGCCAAAACTCCATGTGATGTATATTGCTTGTGATTGGTATTCAGCTGTTGTTTGCCTAGCATGAAAATCACATGGAGTTTTGGCTGGTAACCTACTTTTATAAGCCAGACTTTTTTTATGCTTAGCATATTGTTGTGCTAAGCAGGGCCGTGAAATTGGGCCCTGTACATTGGTTCCTAAATGCAAGTTAACTGTAAGTGAATATTTGCATTCACATGTAAATCCTCAATGTGTGTAACCTGTGAGGGGAAGGGCACTTTAGGTGAAAATTTGTTCTTGCTCTTTTGCTTTTGAAAAGTTTACAGGATGAAAGGGCAGGTCAGTAGCATTACAAAACTTTTTAAATTTTTGAAATAGCACATTCCGTTGCAGAGATATGAATTTTTTTGCTACATATTATTGTAATGGCAAAGAAGTCTCAGGTCAAAGGTCATTCTTTTTATTTTCTTTGTTTTAAGGACGGCACCGTAAAATTCACATGAAAAGGCACTTAATGGCTTCTAAATCAAAAAATATTAATTGCAAACACATGAAATTTTCAGAATATGTTGCATGTATGCTAAGCTGTCATCTGGGCAAGATAAACAAAATTAATTAATGAGTTTTGCATCTTATTTGCATGTTAATTAAATGTTAATTAACTGAAATTAGCACTTACTGGCTTCTAAGATACAAAATACATATATTGAAGGCACATGAAACGTTCAAAACATGTTGCATATTTGCTCAGCTGTCTTCTGGGAAAGATAAACAAAATAAATAATTAATTCTAGATCTCATTTGCATATTAATTAATTAAAATTAGCAAATACATGTATTTTGTGCTGTCAAAGAGAAGCATACAAAGGAGATTTGAAATTTGTGATAAATACTCTCACAATTTATCAGAGGAAGCACCTTACTTGTGATGGTTTAAAAAGTCACAATCTAATTTGATATTTGCATACTAATTGGCTCTAATTACCCCACCGTTAAATTGACATAAAGAAGTACTAACTGGCTTGTAACTTAAAAACCATTTGTTGCATGAACATGAAACTTTCAGGATATGTTGCAAACATATGCTAAGCTTTATTATGGGCAGGTTCAAGAACAAAAATAATGAATTATGCATCTTATTTGCATATTAATTAATTGAAATTAAGAAATATGTGTGCTGTTAATACACTACATGTACATACAAAGGAGACCTGTAATTTGTAATAAACATCCCAAAATATATCGGAAGAAGCACTTATAGATTTGCTCCAATGGTTTTTTTTAAAAAGGTCACAACTTAATTTGTTATTCAATTTGCATACTAATTCGCCCTAATTAGAAAGAGTAATTGATCTGTTCGTACACGCCGGGCTGATCAGAGGTAGAATCATCGGAGTCAGACATGGCGTGTCCTGCTGAAGAGGAACTGGGGCCGGGCTGATCTGCGTAAGGCACATCGAAGTCCAACACGTCACCTTTATTGACATAGAGATTAAAGATTTTTAATTAAAATTTGCTTTTTCGGAACACTTCTTATATAAATTATATGAGATAATGAAAACGAGAAGCTGTACTAAGAAGCGTACAGGTAACAAAAAGTAGCATTTATGTTTAAAAAAAAAAAATTTCTTTTTTTGAAATTGCATTTTGTACTGCACAAATTTTCTTGAAATTGCTTTTAAGTTGTATGTTTTGAATTCAAATATTTGTGTTTATTTCCCATGTGACAATAAATTAAATGTTTTAAAATGATAGGCCTACGTACCTTCCATATCTGTTGTTTCAATTGATCAATGATGTCTGTGGGTCATATTCAACAGTAGACTGGGAACAAACTCGATGGCATACAGCAACATGAACTCGCAGCATTCAATGTATGAGCTAGTCCCAAAAAATCTTCAAGTTCATGTCAATATCTGTTGGCAACTGTGTGAATGAAAGGGGACAAAAATGATTCACTAGGTTATCTAAGCAGTTAAGTAAACGTGACGTAGGCCTAAAATATTCAAGGAAAAAACTAAAACTGTTTCAGTTTTATTTTTACTATCTATTTTAAGGCTCACAAAAATGGGGGGAAAACACCAAAAAATCTTTAGGCCTTCTAAATGTGGCTCAAGAACTCAACAAATAATTCGACCTTTTATTAATGAAATAGCATGTGCATCATTTGTATTGTGGAATATAGCCTACTGTTTTACTACTTTCGAATAATTAATACTAATAATGGAACATCGACTCATCGAGCAACATTGGGGGCGAAATGACAGTTGGGCAATGTCAGGCTGTGGGATTAAACATGGGGCGAAGTGGTTGGAAGTCCATGATTTAGGACCATAAATAACGGTCGCAAACGGTGAAAAAGACAACCTTCACTTTAATGTCATGCTTGTTACTGAAATATGAGCCAGTGCCCTTTTTTTTTACTATCCCCACGTTCCTTAACACTGAAATAAAGCCGTGCATGGACCCAAAAAAGGACGATAAAATTCACAGAACATCGTCCGATTGTCATGAATTTGTACGGTCGACACCGGCCGCAACAGCCGTACCCATGCCGGCATTGACGCGTGGCCGGGTACCAGTGCCCTGCATGCACACATGCCATGTTGCATGTGCACGCATACGTACGGTTACCACTATACGTACGCACGTGCGTTGCTAGCTCAACAAAACTGCAAAAGCGCTGTCGTTTTCTTTTCCCTTTCCGTTGATTTTCTTAATTCCTAAAATTGCTGTCATATATATCAAAATAAAGCTTAAATATCAATGTTTTACACATACCTTGTTCTCTGGTAATTAACATGACATTTCGTTTCGAAAAACGATGTCGAATTTTTCAAAACCTCGTATCTCCGCTCTCCGTGAACCGATCGACCTAGAACACACGCCATGTTAAAGCACATCTTCGGATCTATTCGGAAATGCCCACGACGAAGCTTTTCGACCAATCAGAACGCCCGGTTTCTTTCCGGAAAATTTCACCCCGAAACCGAGTGCACACGAAGTGCCGTAAAGAGCGGTGCCGGGTCATGACCTTCAAGATCTTCACACGAAAGTGATCATGAAGGATGCGCACCGTGTTACTTCTGTCGCCATAAAATCAGATCTACATGGAAATTGATGATGATTTTTGGGTGGAGTACAGAGGAAATATACAGAATGCTTGTCTCCAAATTTGAAAACGATCGGTTGGGTATTTTATTTTTAATGAATTTTCAAAGTTGATGTGGACATTGAGACTGTATGGTCGTTGTGT
Source organism: Patiria pectinifera (assembly GCA_029964075.1). Classification (NCBI taxonomy): domain Eukaryota; kingdom Metazoa; phylum Echinodermata; class Asteroidea; order Valvatida; family Asterinidae; genus Patiria; species Patiria pectinifera. The sequence continues at coordinate 30,283,969 of CM057149.1, read as the reverse complement.
GTGCGTACGTGTGTTGAGGTTTGGGACTCCTGTAATTCGACACCTGACTGAAGTGCCTAATTGACAGCAGGCACTGCAACATCTATCAATGGAGGGATTTCCCTGTGTGTTATCACATCTTGATCCTGATCCCTATCCCCCCACCCCAAACACACACACTGTGTGTTCAGGCTGAGTCATCCAGAATACAATCAGTAACTCCACCCTAACTGCGCTCACTGTGATACAGCAATTGTTGGGAATCCCAATTTGCTGGGGGGGGATTTCTGGTTGATGACACTTCAGCTTTCAGGTTCAGAGTTGTTCAATCTTTGACAGGGGTTTGTAAAGCCTTCAGTGACCATAAGGGCCAGAAGTGGGCAAAACTGAAACACCCACAAGGGACCTCTGCAAGCCATCATTTTCAATCATGAAAAGTTGAAGATTTTTAAAACAAGCATGCATGTCAACACATGTATTAAACTCTTACATCCAGATCGCTCTACATGTAATCCACCAGGTTTTGGAAGATTTCACATGTAACATTTATTTTACTGCATGACATGTACAAAAATGTAAATGTATATATTCTAAAGTTTGTTAGTCCTACCAGTCCCATATATCACAAATGGTGTTCACTCTATTGGTGTCCTACTTGTACTGAAAACGGAATTCTCGGTATGCAAATAGTACTCGTAAAATCAACTAAGGCCTCTGTTTGTGTTCTTAGGCTGCATATCATTTATTATGTGTCAGAGCAAGTCACTTGAACCCTTTTCATTAATACTTTCCCAAATAATTCACAGTATGGCAAGTATGTGGCAGTTTATTTGTGGATGTCCCCAATGTAACACCAGCCCAAAATTAATGGGTCATTTCAGCACTCATTTGTCTCATATTAGGGAGTTTCGTATGGAAATTACCGGTATTAAGTTGAAAACGTTACTGGTTCATATTTCGACATTTCACTCCCTACCAGTAGATGTCCATTTAACCCACGTTGCAATTTTCCATGTAAAGTTTGTGTACATGTATAATAAATATTTCTTACGGTCTTCAGAACTCGGTCTTCAGAACTAAAAGACGGCTCAGCACAATGGAATTGGTTTCAGTTGGCAAGGCCTAAATAAAATTGTGTGTTTTAAGGTAACCCAACCTACCATAGGCCTACCCGGATTTTTTTAAGGTCAAATTTCTGACTTTATAGTCAACATTTTTATTGCCACATAACATTTTGCCAAAAATGTAATGTGAGTACACATATTATGTTGATAATAAAAAAATCTGCAAGTTATGCAAGCGTTTTTGTGCTTTATTGGTTAATTAAACAATTAATTTAAACAGGTTAATTAAACAATATACTGTTAAAGGTACCTTGTAGGTCTATATGTATGATGTACCAACAGTACCTGGAAAATATCAACAGCTTGATATTTACATAGGACTAGGAGTGTTGTTTATTTAAAAAAAAAAAATTCATTCTCATTACATGTACATTTATCGATCATAACAATTAAGTACCGTTCGATAAGTCAATGTTGAGTTGTTTACAACTGAACAGGTGTACATGTTTACAAATACATGTACATGTATATGCCCATGCTACATACATACATGTACATAACGGTACATGTACAGGTACACATTGTGAATTACAAATGTAGATGTGTACATGTGATTGAATGTTCTGTGCAGTACATTTCATGTGCAAAGTATTGGTGCACAATTTACTCTACATATTCTTCTAATTTGGCATGTTACTCTGTCAGTGATGAAATCAACCAAGTGCAACTCTAGCAGTTTACACATGACCTAATCTTCCACTGTTTGTACATGTGTACTTTGCACTGCTGGTGTTTGATAACAGCAAAGCACAACAAAACAAGGAGTGAGTTCTTGTACATGTGAACTCAGACACTGGATCAATGGCATTGTTACTACAGCAAACAATAGACTGAATGGAATGACCCACCAAAGTTCGGTTTTTCACAGAAGACCAAACATGTACAGGTAGAACCAGCACAGAGATTGGCAACAAACCAGCCAACAATGAAACCCAACTTATTACTCACTACTTTCTGTTCGGAACCCATGACTGTGTGGGGGGAAAAAAGTGCCACTGAAATTAACCTGAGGGGAAAACATTGCGTTTTCTGATTAATCTAGCTCAAAATAATCTGATTTCCTGAATGTGTGGGAATACAATCATTGTAATGATGTTTTTGATTACGTCGCATGGCAACGGTAGATCGCTTGTGATACCAAGAGCCCCTGGTACATGTACAAATGTCTGTACCATAATATTTTACAATTTTGCGATTTGAGAGGATTGTGCACAAATTTCCACATTTATAACAGTGTAGGTATACGTAATTCGGAAGCTTTTATCACACCCACAACAAAAGATGCAGTAACTGCATATTTTCCCAGAAACATACCGGTACCTGAGAACATTTTTTTACCAACCACTCATAACACATGCAGCAGGGCCAACGATTCAAAGGGACACTAGGTCCTGGAACAGCCCAATTGGGCTACAAAACGCGCTTTGAACGAGATGATGTAAATCAGAAATAACATTTAAAAGCCAGATATAAACATCCACACAACTATCCTTTCAAAACTGGGCGTTTTTGTGTTATTCCTGTATTATGCGTGCGTGAACGAATTTCGGGGTCCACTTTTGCGACCCCAAAAATTCAAGCTGTTTTGATGCTAGTTGTATTTCATTCGTAAAGCGTTCGCCTTTTGCGGACATTGAAGAAACCACTTTTTTTGCATTGGTGATTGGTCACCGCTGTTCCCGACATGCACAACGTATCGTACACTGAGAACGACACAAAAAACGTATTCGAACTCCGTCAAGTCCGATGTAAACAAGCAAGGTTTTTCATCCTTTCTCGGGAATGGTAAGACATTAGGTTGGTTTCCTTTCAACCAGATGTTTGAAATAGGCTAAGTAAACAATCCAAAACATAAAATTTTCAGGGATTTCAGGACCTAGTGTCCCTTTAACTTTGTGTAAGTACTGGGAAATCAATAAATATGCATGTACATGTATTGTACATCACTACATTTACATGTACGTACATGTATGTACATGTAATGTAGATCATAAATGTGTGAGACCATAAAAAAAAAAATTGTGTTTAAATTACACTAACCTGACCTACCAGTACCTGGATTTTATGCGTCAAATTAACGATCTTAAACTTTTTATTGCCACGTTTAGCAAAAAAAATTTTAAAGTAGGGTGGGCCTATATTTTAAAAATTAAAAAGTCTTCCATACATCATATGTGAAGCAGGCGCGGTGAAGCCTCGATGCTCAATATTACATTACGAACAAAAATATGCATGGATGGAAATGAGCATGTAAACCATGTGTACATAACATGTACCGGTACATCAGTGGTAATGTCATCAGAAAAACTAAACGTTCTTGTACGTACGTTACAGGGAAATATTTCATAGAGTTTCTCGAAACATGTACATTGCATAATGTATTTATAATGTAGCCTGCCCTACAGTAAAAGCATTACAATAGTTAACGGGCACATGTAACTATGTTGATTTCAATGCACATCTATTCACGTCGTAAGCTCCATTTCTGTTCATTCGCACAATGCCTGTTGTTTTCCCACAACAGAAAGACCCAAGCGGTCAATCGATTGTTCAGCTATTGATCCCCAAGTAGAATAAAAAACAAACGTAAACAACAGCAAGTTTCAGGGCCACTTGCTCCCCTTACTTATGGGGGGGGCAATTTCACGTTGAATGCTGAACTTAAAAAAATTTCTAGCCGCCCTAGGAAATATTTCATCTTCTAGCAAACAAAGTTTAACAGCAGAAATGCAAGGAGCTGAAACGTACTTTGACATGTTTACTCTTACTATTTTTCAGTGTAGATTTGCTAAATATTTACATTATAAAATATCTGCAGTAGGGTAATAAAACTGGAACCAGTAGTAGAGCGTACATACCCGGTACATCAGCATCATGTTAATATGCACTGCCAATATGTTTCGCCGTGGTTTCCCAAATCTGCACACATACATTATGTATGTATGTACATTGAACAGGGAAAATCTGATGGTTTAGTATGTAATTTTTTTTTAAGGGGGAAGGGGGGTGATGACTACCTGTTTTTTTACTACTCCCTTGGAAGGAAGGAGATCTGGTTTCTCATCCTTTGATGGTTCCTCAAAACATGAATCATACTAGTAATACACACATTCATCCTGAAATCGCCCAAATTCAGTGCTCCTTGAAGAAACCGTACTCATGGATCCATTACCATTGTGTCCCAACTACAGGGAACATTGGTACATGTACCTGATGTACGGTACATGTACTGATGTAGCAAAAGGGTTTCACCAAGATGGGTGCAACTTTGATGAGAAGGAACATGTCAACAACAATATTTAGTCTGCATTATATACTGTAGATGACTGCACAAGAATTTAATTAGTCTTCATGATGATTATGTAATTAAAGAAAACAAGGTGTTACATATGGGACAAAAAGGGGACCTTTTCTTGGACTTACCAAGGTTCTGTTTAACTGTACACAAATATAAGGGATAAAAAATTTTTTACAATGTCCGTCCGACAATTTTACCTATTGCTATAACATTCACACAATACATATTTGCATAGTCCAGGTTTCAAGCTTGATTTTGAGAACACTTTTTTATGCTGTCTGTTTCGCACATGGGCAATTCCGTAAATTCGGACATACGTGTACATGTACATGTACATGTCAGACACTAGCGAGCTCCTGTTGGAAAAGTGAATGTGATACATCACTAATTAGGGTGAGGTACAATGTACCGGTACATGTACATGTACCAGGTACATACACCACTAATAAGGTACCACACCTTAACGACCTTGTACATTGTACATCATGTGGTCGGGATGTAACCGGTACGTTGGATTCTACAGAATTTCCCACATGTAACCTTTTCAACCTGCAAATAAACATTATAATTTCACAGATTTTTGTGGCTCACAGATCCAAACTTCAAAATGCACAGTTCTGTCACAGGTTTTATTTCTCCATGGTCACAGCATGTCACTATCAGGCTTGGTGTTTACTTCCTTGGGGCCCTTTACCATGTCAAGCAGTGATTAGTCTCATTTTGATGGGGTGAGAGTCCACACTGCTGCCATACTGCGGATTGACAAATATTTGTTGCAGGGCATAAAAGGCAGCTGGCCCGACCTTAATACTTCCCCCATTAGTGATAATTAGGCTGACGCGGAATTGGGAAAGGGGGTGGGAGAGATTTTCACGTTGGAAGTGAGTTTTTTTACATTTCTGTTGTGTGGCATACTACATGGAGAGATGGAAAGGGTGTGGTAGGGTGGAAGATGAGAGCAAAAACTTGATACATTTTATGTACATTGTACATGTATAGTATACATGTATTTATATTGTATACATGTGTATACATACAATTGAACACATGTATGCATTGCATTTAAAATACATCACTTCCGCACACATGCACACACAAAAATAAAGTGTGTACGCGCAAACAATCAATGTACGTGTACAGTTTCAATCACAATGTGGATTGAACTTGAGAGGCAATCGACACAAAATATCGCCTACACCGGTTAAATTTCAACTTCAAAACTTCATCTAAAAAAATTTCATGAAAATCTTTAGAGTTCGTCAAATGTTTAATTTTATAACCCTCCTTTTCTGGCTGGCAAAATCAACAGAGCCAACCCAGCAGTCAAAATAAATAAATCAAGTGACTGTTTTAAACATTTGAGTGCTCCTTTCTCACATCATGCAGGATCCACTGGCTGTAAAAAACTGTTTATAATGTAACTTGATACGGCTATGCTTTGGCTGTAGGAGATTGATAAGCCAGTTGTGCCTGTACCAGTTACTTGCTTTTGTCTGTTGGCGGAATATGACTACATTCATGACATTGTACTAGTCACAGTGCCTCAGAAATATGATCTGACTTTGGGTGACTACATGTAGCTAATTTTATGTGATGAATTTTTGAATTCTGTGCATGATCAAAACAAAAGGATGGTTTCTCAAGTAATGAGCTTCAAAACCAACAATCCAACATTAGGACATGTGCATTTTGCACAATGCAACCTTCCTAAGCATCACTCCATCACGTTTAATATTACATTTTTTTTTTTAATGTTATCCCTTTGTTTATGAGCTCCACAGCACCTATAATTTGACATTACTGACAGGATCGCTCATCGACCACTCCTTCCTAATAATCCAATTTGTCATTCCGTAGACTCATTACTCTTGCCTGAGAAAATGCCTTGGGACTGGGCGTCGGTGACAACGCGGCGCTGCCATTACTACGTGATGGAAGTTGTTAGATGGGCTCATGTCTAAAAGGTTGCTTCCTTCATAATGTACATTTACATAATGTACACGTAAAAGTACTTCCTATTAAAGTCATTCAGGAAGCATATTGCTGAAGGCTTGCCTTCCTCTATGCTCTTAAGTTGAAATATATTACAGGACCCATCAGTTACTTTAGGAAGACTCTGCATGCATAAATGTACACGAACAGAGAGTCGGGGGGAAAAATGATCGGTGACAGTAAAAAGTTTCTTGTCATCAGGGCCTTGTCAATGTCATTGTTAAATGTAAAGCAACTTAAATATACTGAGATGTTTAATTTCTCATGTGACTAAACTCCAATAGGTGTTATACCTTAGAACCTTCTGAATCTGCCAAACCATCAATTTATAATTTAACTAACTTTCATGGGGCAACAAGCTCAGAGACCGGTATGATAAAATCTCACAAACTTCAAAGGGATCCTTCAAAAATCCTAGACTCAGGAGCTTTTCATGCATTTTGCTCGTTTCCAATAATAACGCCACTCAAAATCCAAACAAGAATGTTCAAAACCTAAACTGTTGAAGCTTCAACTATAAAGTGGATATTTTAACAGTTTAAAACCATGCACGACATTTTATCACGAAACACGATTTCATCAATTAACACTCTTTATTCCAAAAATTAGTCAATTGATTATTCGTTGGAAATCACCTATATTTCTGTCTATGATATAGAATTCAAGCTTTACAGCCATTTGATTTGTGGATTTCGACTTCAAATACTGACAAATGTTTTGATATGTTTTTATGTATTTGTTTTCTTCGTCCCCCCCCCCCCCCAGCTTATCACAATGTACATAATACAGTGCTACAAAATCAGGCATTTGTTTTTAACATTACATCAAAATTTCCTGAACATTCCATCTTCTGTAACATTTAAAATCATACATTCCTAAAATGCAAGAGTGCACCACTCAAGACATGTCACCTAAAGCGACCTTCAGTAAATGATGTTGATTCAATAAACACTAATCATTATTACTAAAACAAACAAAACAAACAAACGCCCTTTATACTGAACTGTACTTTCTAGTCATTAGCCTTTCCCAGCTGCAACATGCAATTCACACCCATTGTTGGTGTGACACTTTGACTTCATAACAAGTCATCATCTCTAGTACCAACGACTGGTAAATCGCAGCAGGTGCAGGGGTTCAAGCCAGGTTAGGCTACCGGTACCTGCCGAGCTCTTCACTCAGTAGCAGTCTTTCTTGGTAAAAAAACCTGCCGTTCCAAACTTCTATTCTTGAACAAAAGCACACTGCTTCAATCAAGTCTTGTGAAATCTTAGCTCAAACCGGCCTCAAAACATTCCAAGATTCATTTGATAAGACCTACTTATTAAGTAAAGACTTCTTTTTGCATCGGTTAAAGCTGAGGTCAGAGTTTTAATAAAAACAAAATTGCAAGAAAAACAGCAGTTGTGGGCCTCCATAACGGAACAAAAATAATTCCTCGTACAAATAAACTTGAAACAACACCCTCACACTCCCTTTAAGATATATTGTGCACAAGGCACATTCTTCATTCCAAAACCAGCAGGGAATAGACTGCGCAACTTAATCTGCAATTCCTTTCAGCAAATAGCTTTGTATTGTATTATTTTGTAAATTTCAGAGAAGGTACGGTAATGGCGGTTAAAAATTGCACATCTTTGTTTCCAATGACGCACACGCACACAGGAATCAGGAACCATTTAATATGCTAATGTAATTGTAAAGTAAGTTGTCTACAAATATGTAACAACCGGGCAGTGATAGTCCTACATGTATCTACATCTGCATGTGTTTTAAAAATGTATTCCATGTACATTTATGTACAGTTTCAGATTATGCTCTTCCCCACTATGTCCATCAAAGAAAGAACACTGATTTTAAAAAGAAACTTAAATAAGAAAAAGCCAAAGGAGCCCATACATTTCTCAACAGGCCTTCCATTTTGAACTTGACTTAAATTATTTACTATCATTCTGCACAGAGTTGTTTTGGATGCAAGTTTTGAAAAACGTAAGTTCTACATTGACGTATGTTGATTACTGTATCAGTCAGTTGCCATAAAACTTTTAAAAGCAAGGTTTTGACGTATTCTTTTTTCAATTTGAACAAATTTCATCCTAGTATCGGGTAGTAGTGCAACAAATAGTCAGATTCTGGATTCAACAAGGCCCATCATGTATGGTACATTATTAAGATCCATGTTGGATAGCAGGGTATTAGCAGAATGCTTACATGAACAACAAACTTATTTTCAGTATTCTAATCTATGTGAAATGGCATTGACGAACGAAGAGGTGAGTTTTCCAATTTATGCATTGACTGTGCACATGTCATCTTTTATCAATGACAAGTAATTACTGGAAGGACTCCAAGACAATAATGGCCCAGCCTCCCTACTCATTCAAGTGGAGGAGTGTTGACTGAACGCTCCAGTCCGGCAATAAGGTGATAAATTACCTGTCACTTTGGTTTCAAAATTCAGGTTTTTGGCCAGCTAATTGAACTTCTTAAAGGGAAGATACAACATTTGCAAACATCAAAACAAAATGATCAAATTATCACGTAATACCTTACTGAATTGTTAGGGAATGACAGTCTAAAGCATCCTTTAAAACCGTGGCTCCTGGTGTGCTGTCATTTTCAAGAAAAACTGTATTTTTCCAATGCTGGTCGCCCGACCAGCGTTGGAGAAAACTGTTTTTTTTTCAAAAACTGTGCCTACTTAGTTATTCTGACTTTTCTTTGCAATTGATTACACACCTGTGAAGGGGTTCAAGCTTGCTAGACTTATTCTCTGACCTTCCCCAAATTGTATTAATTGCTCCATTTCATCTTAAGTGGGGTCAGGGAACCAGACTACAAGAATATGATAGGTTTTCTTGGTTTTTCCAGCATCTACTAGCCCAAAACGTGAATTAAGTCAGTTTAACAATATTTTCTATAAACATACTAATCCTCCAAATCCATTTGTTTCTGAAAATTGCAGCAAAAGCAATTGTTGTACATTCCCTTTAACCCTAAAGGGGCCGGGGGGGTTCGGAATCCGCCCCCCCTCAACATTTTCCGTGATAGCCTCTTTTTGATACCAAAAACATAAAAATCGGACCACGGGTTGCCGCGTAGCGAAAAATTTTCCGGCGCTACGCGCCGTGAAAACTGAATTTTCGCATATACGTCGTGTACACAGAGCAGAATTGCCATTCGTACATATGAATAATTAATTAGCCATAATTCCAAAATCCTTTGACCTATAGTCATGAAATTTCTTGGGTATGTTTAGGAAGAGTTGCTCTATGCATGTGCCGAGTTTCAAAAATTTTCGTCACTCGATGGCCGAGATCTTAGGGGGAGGCGGAATCCCNGGCTGAGAGATGGTCAAAATAACCCGGCCCCTTTAGGGTTAAAGAGGTTTACAATTACAATGTAGTCCATTTCTACGCATTCCTGTTTTTATATACACTCTTCAGGTCTAAAATGGAAAATTTTTAACATCAACCTTTGTGATGCTGATCAGTTATTAAATTTTCATCAGGATATAATCCATAATTTTTGAGTTTGTGTAATTTTCTGCACATTCACAATGTAGTAACCAAACAGCAATTTCCTCAATGGGAAAATAGAAGCAAAACTAAGTGTCTGAAAGACAAACACAATCTACGTGGTCATTTCAAAACCATGCGCGATTACAATTTAGCAATTACTGTACAAAAGTAATGTTCACTACCAGCATTTCATTTTAAACAAACCAAAAATGGCTGGTGCATATCACTGACAGCTCCACCTTCCTGAAACACACCACTGATGCATCATGAAAGCATACCTATTTTTAAACCTACCTTGTTTGACCGTCTTGAGGTGCAGCGGAGCACGACCTACGTGCGCCATAAGGGCCTCAATGTCCCACAGCGTAAATCCGGGCAACCTGTGGCCGTTCACCTCGATCACTATATCATCCGTGTGCAGCTTGCCGGAGCGCAACAGGATCCTGTCGCTGCGCACGTCCGCGACGAAGGGGAACAGCCCGTTCTCGGCCCCGCCCCTGACGGTGAAGTTGGGGCTGCCATCCTCCGTCGGCGAGATCACAATCTCGTGGACGTTTTGGCTCCAGTGTTTGGGAGGCTTGGTCCCCTTTTTGTTGTCTTTGGTCATGGTGGTGGGCAGCGTTGCGGAACACTCAGTCTAAAGTATTGACTCCAAATGTATCTTCCATCTACCATAAACGATAATACGTAGCACTGAGGAGAACATGTACTTCCCGTGTAGGTTTTCTCATCTATTCATATATTTCAACGCTTTGATTTACTGTGCAACGGTCCACTGCCTGCATAATCAGAAACAAAGCAAAGATGGGAAATATTAGCTGCAAACTAGGACGGTACGCTGCAGCCATCTGGTATTTTTAATAATAGATCCCCGCTCGCCTGATAGCTTTCTGGTAAATAGATCCCATATTCATCAATCAATTACACATTCACTCTCACCGAAAGCTCCATAAATAGTCTCAAATTCCTAATGGCATAAAGATGATTACGAGCGATATATACACACTGAAAAAAAGTGCACACTCAGTACAATGCCCTGTAAAATTGTTTGAAAATGTGTATAGCAGAGAGATTGCAGCATTTTCTTAGTTTCATACAGATTCCTACGTGGAAATGAAAATTTACTTGATAAATGCACCCGAACCTTTTCAAATTTAAAAACAGTGGCACACATCATATTGTTCATTGCAAAAAAAAGCATAACAAAATCTACGTATTTTTAGCCTACGTACATTTTAAATCCTTATATTATTACTAATAACACATGGGCAATTTCACTTTACATACATTGTACAAGTAATTTATCACTCAACCCTATTTAAATTAGTTTCCTCAAATCTACCTGTACAACAGGTGCATTGTGTGTACATAGTTTGACCAGTTGTATACAGTGTACATATCATTTTCACAAACCATATGGTTTAATAATAATAATAATAATATTAATAATAATAACGGCAATTTATACTTTAAAATGAACACAGACTTAAATCTGCTTGCAGTTTCAATACTATTTTCTTCAATTTAATTTGAAGATGAGGATGGATTTAAATAACCCCTGGCACCAACAGTATGAAAAAGTTTGAATTTGTGTAAAAAATCTATGTTTCAGTTGGTGTGTGTATGTGTGTGTCAATAGTGATTGTTCAAGTCAACCTTTCTGAGGAAAAAAACCACAAGGGTTTCTTTCCAATCTTCTATGGTGAGGGCGTCAAGATAAAATCTTATCCAGGCAATGGGCCCAATGGTTAACGCTAACTCCCTAGGCATATTTGCTAGGAAGCAACCTCAATCCTGCAAAATCCTCCAACTGCATCTATGTAAAAATTGCATACAGCCTCAATCCTGCAAAATTCTCCGGTTATTTCTTGAATGTGGTCAGGTGGTCCCTGGAGGGGTAACCACTGCCTCAATCCTGCAAAATCCTCCAGCAATCGCTGTCAATATGTTGAGACGGAGCCAGTGACATCCTGGAGCAATGCGGAGGATTTCAAGTATACTATAGGCCTAAATTTATGCACGGCTGAGCATAAACAACACAAGGTCCGGCCCAAGACCTTGACACAGTGCATCCTCCTAAATCAGCTATACATTTCCTGCAAAATCCTCCATTTTTCAAAGAGGATTTGGGAGGATTTGGGAAGGTTATAAGGTTAACTTAAAACTTTGCACAAGACCACAAATCTGGGATGTTCACTTTGACCTTTCCAGACTTTCTTCATGACCAAACATGATTGTTGTTGAGCTCCAAATGTATTATTCAGGTAATTACTGGTGTTATTTAATTTATAAACTCTACAATGAAAATCATGTGAAAAACTGTAATAATATTTTGAAATTAAGTAAAAAAAAGTTTAAAAGATCATGTGAAGTATTTGGATACACAAAATAATTGCTTTTTTTTTTAGGTTAAAGTGTTTGTATTAAATTTGCAACTCAGCTCAAAGTTTGTCCAAAAAAAATCCCCCATTTTTGGAACATACATGTAGTGGCTATCGTTACAGCAGCCGTATATTCAACTATTGTTACGACTTACGACATCGCAAAAACACCATTGCAAATCTATATCACATTTAATACAATATATCTGCCCTTCTAACCAGAGTACTCTGGTATCTCAATTGGTTAAAACGTTGGACTACGAAGCCAAAGGTACTGGGATCAAATCAGCGCTGTGACAGTGTGAGAATTTGTTTCTTTTTTGAACATGTTGAACTTTTAATATTTTTCTTCACTTTTCTTTACTTTAATACAATCCTACTTTTTATTGAAGTACACTTCATTTTTCTTTATGAATGTTACTTGTTAGTCTTAGTGATCCGTGTCTTAGTTTGAACAGTGAAGGATTCCTTTTATCACGTTTAAATTTAAAATTAAAGCGAAATAAAGTCTGACTGAGGCGCCCAATCGAGGCACCCTGTGAAAAATTAATGAACAACAAGGAGCGTTACTTACTCTATATTATTTGAGTTTTCCTTAATAAGTCCCAAAGACATACACACGCACGTTGAAGTTGAACATGCTGGACTCACTGAAACACATGCAGTACAGCCAGGGCACTGAGTGAGATTAAAAACTACTGCACACACTGTCACGTTCTCCACACAGGCAGCAATCGATGCTAGCCCGTACACTTCTTATGCGTCCAGATTGCCCACGCAGAAATTACACCATTGTCCCAAGAACCCGACCCCCATAACTGCTGCATGACTGGGCCGTTACGTTACTACTCCTTCGCACTTACCTGTCACGTTTGAATAAATTCATTTCAGTTGTTTTCAGTGAGTCATTCGCGTCAGAATGGGGTGTTCCTCTTTCAAAAATGTCCGTTTGGCGACATTTTTATTCGGTGATTGATGGCTATTCGCTGGTTCACAGCTCACGCCTGGTGTTTTCCCAATACCGTTGCGACGGAATTTCGGGTACCATGCATGACAGTGGTTGTCACTGGTACTTTGTTGGAAACACGCGATGAGGAACACAAAATACAGAGAACCGCTTCCCGAACATCTACTCGATTTTGTGGACGTCCAATGACTTTAACAAGTCTACTACATTGGTGATAACTTCCGAGGATGCATCAAAAAGTTGTCATTTACATCCTCAATATGAACGTATTTAATATCACAGTGCTGCCAATTTTTCTTTGCCAATAAATGACGTTTTCGCAAAAAATGACGTTTTCGTCAAGGGAAATAAACGATTATTGATTCCCTCCCATACAAAGTATGACAGTATGACATAAAAGTGGGGCGGGGAGGGGGAGGGGGAGGGGCGGTAGGCATACATCCCCCTCCTCAGAAATTAAAATCATATTCGACTGATTTTTTTTGCCGGGAGGTCTTTTCATGCATCTGGTCTACACATTGGGCAGAACTTAGCCCATTCGTTGACGTCACAGGGTAGTCCTATACGATGGCACTGCCCACTCTCCACTCACCGATCTCCAATCAGTCTGAGTCACGATGGGGAGTCAGTCAGCACACTGTCAGTCAGTCACATCAGCACAGAGATGGTAATTCACAGAGATATAAAGGACTACACTGGCGAGAGAACCCACCAGGCTGGGTACTGGACGGAGTAAAAATCGTTTGATTGAGAGGACGCTTCTGATTCATGATACAGAATTAAAACAAAGAAGGAAAAGGGGGGGGGGGGGGGGCTCACCATTCAACAAATTTGTATTGCCAACAAAATAATTTTCAATTTAGAGGATTTATTTTAATGGAATAAACTACCATTCGAATATTTCGTCAGCGTTTTCACGAAGGGACGAATTTGGCCATGCGGTGTTGAACGGTGGTTTTGAGAAAATAGGGTTTTAAGTTGGTCAGTTTTTGAAATAAAGATTTGGCCTATTTTAAGAGCACAATGTTGACTACTTTTCGATAAATAATGGAAATATTGAATAATAGATCAATTAACTGCGGAATAATTAATCTTAGAGATTTGTCTGTTCGTGCGGATAGCTCAAAATCCCACACGCGCGTTGTTTTACCTATCGCGTGCGCTGGAAAACTGATTCGCCTCTTCGCGATCGTGAAAACTGGAAAAAAACCCAAACGATTTGGTTGCAATTTTCTCTTGATTGGTTTTCTTGATCTCGATAATTTCAACTGATTTTGACAAAATTACCTCTTCAGGATGTCCGCTGCTATCCACTTAGTTCATTTTGGCCAGAATTTGTTTTTCCGGGAAAAACAAAAATGATTTTAGCCAAATTCGTCCCATCGTGATAACGCTGAAGATTTGGCCAAAAAGAAAATGCATATTTTCAGGCCGGATATTTTTGTTTCATTTCGTTTCTCAATCAACAAACAAACATTAAAACCCTCTTTAATTGCTACAAAAAGAGCAAATCACAGTTCAAACAAAACATCGATTGGGTAGTGGGAATTGCCATTACGCGTCAACCCCTGCCCCAGGAATTAGTTTTAAGTTCCCTGAAACCCAGCCCAACCCCACCCTTTCCCGCTTGGATTTTACCAAGTGATGTTTAAACTAATTAAACATCAATATCCTGAAGAAACTAAGTTGGGAGAGTCCGTTTAGACAGAGGGAATTCAAGAAGTTCCGCACTAATTTTAGAGATTTTGGGGCGCTGATTTTGTAGAGGGCGCTAGTATTATTTACAGAGGCATGGTTATCTAATGTGTGGGGGCGCTATTACGTTAACTGCATCAACCATCAACTCATAACCGATTAGATCTCGTTACATCAACCACCTCTTGGCGACGTGTCCACTAGTCAAAATGGCCTCTTTGAAGGAGATTTGTGATGGTCTTCCTCTCGACCCACTGCCGCCAGCGAGGCCAAGAGATAGCAACATTGCACATGCACCGGTTAGGGTGCCCAATTTGACGCCCGAAGAGGAAAGGGTGAGTGGCTGGGTTTGCCTCAGCGCGGCAGATTACCGGATCGTGGATGGGCCTATTCATGCTATTCTGCTAATCTAATCCTCACTGACGGTCCAATGCATGGATATGATTGGTCAGTGAAGGGGGTGTGGTGGGGGTGTTGGCTCATTGTGACTGTTCCTTGCTCTTTTTTAAGGACATGTGGGTCAACCAGTCGAACACTTCTTCTTCCAATTGAGTGGGCCTACTCTTTCTTTTATCGTCAGACCTAAAGGTACTCCTAGAACTATGAGGCTCCGCGTGAGCCTCATAGTTCTAGGAGTAACCTAAAGGTACGCGCTCCTACTCCTAGTCATGCTAGTCGACCTAGTTGTATTTCTATGCACTCGTCTGACTTTATATTTTGCAATGCGTGCATCCTAAAAATGATATACTTTCACTCGGATCATGCAGCCAAAAAAAATTGGAAAGTGAAGGTTTACCAGAAGAAGGCAAAACAAAATGAAAATAAAAAAAATATGGTGACCTTTCTTGGTCTCCCACTGTCGTCAGTACTATAGTTAATATGTCATAGATAATACTTTGTAGTTTCTACTACAGAGGTGTAAAACTTATGATGCAACCAAAAAGACACATTTCTTATATTATGTTGGATTTTTTGTGTGTCAGAACTATTAAAATCTGACATCATGACAGTTGCCTCTGTTGATTGGGATGATCAAAATAACAGTATAAAAGTGGGATCTACAATAAATAGGCACCGGTAAATATGTATAAAATGTATTTATGTATATGCGTAAATATAGGCTTTTGTATAAATTAACAATTATCTATTGACAATTCAACCATTATATTGAAATTAATCTTGAAATTATGAAAAGTGTGTTGGCATTGAAATTAAGAAGGGAAAAAGAAAGAAAATGTTTGAAAAGCTCAAGGAAATATATTTTCCTAAAACCAAGGAGTCTAAATCATTTTAAAAAATATTATATTGAGTTACATGGCCCGGACACCACAGATTTTTCATGAAGCCTCCCCTGCGTAGAGTAAGGCAGGATTGTTGTTCTACAACGCCATAACAGCACGCTTTGGAAATCTTGCTTGGCTGCCACAAATAAAGCTACTAGTTAGGCCTATATTGGGTGAATTCTGGTGTTTTTTTTTTTTTTTTGGAATCATTCAGCCTGATATTTTGCATGCGGGTTCACTTTAAATTCGAGCGTCCACTTTTTTTTCTGCAACAAAATTACAACTCCCTTGCGTTTCCTTCTGCATGGTGAAATTTGTTTCTTAAATTGTGTGCTGAAAGTTGCAGTTTAGTCATCAATCCCGATTTGTTTCAATAGGTGGGAGCGGGCTGACGTCATCCCAGGAAAACATCTATTCTTTTTGCTCTGTACCAGGTTTCATTGGTTGCTATGTGTTTAATACCATTCAGCACTCCAGATTCAAGAACCAATGAGTTTCAAGAACATAGGTCTGGGAGCTAGATAAGCTGTACCCAGCAATATGGCAGAGAGAGAAAAAACAAAGGGGTTCTCAGTACTATGCCTCAGCCCTTTAGACTTCTAGTAATCCTGTAATTTTCAGAGAAAATTTGGTGAGAGTTAGCCCAAACTGACTGTATGATTTGTTTTAGGTCATGGGTCATGCACCTTTGACCTTTTGATTTCCCTGGTTATTTGCTGGGTAAGTAGCTTCTGTATCAATCATCAAGTGGAAAAAAAAGGAGATTTCAGATTGTGGGAACACATCTTTTCAGGAAATTCAGCGTGCATCCAGTGGCGTAGCCACGGGTGGGGGGACAGCCCCCTTCAGTCGCCCCCCCCCCACTGAGATTTTGAGTTTCTAAAAAAATTATCATTGATCTACATGATGCCCCCCATGAAATGTTCCAGCCCCCCTAGCGCCCCCCACTGACAAATTCCTGGCTACGCCACTGCATGCATGCATCACTATGTGGCTCTAAATACGGAGGAGGTCCAGTATTTTGAGACAAAATTTATGGGGCAAGGGCTAGCCAATTATAAAGCACATGTAGAATTACAACCAATTAATTTATTTGTTATTCAGTTTCATTTCCATTGCATCGTTTTAACCTTTTGTTGTTTTTCTCATCTTCATTGGGCAGCTTGCTTTGCAAAATGCACTGCGCTATTTTCCACCGGAACTTCATGGTGTCCTGGCGCCAGAGTTTGCAGAGGAACTGCGGGAGTACGGCCACATCTACATGTACCGCTTTCGCCCAGATATTGAAATGAGGTATTGTCATTACTACCATGAATCAAGTACTATCTATGTTTATCATTTACATTTTGTGGTATGGATGTTCAACTTTTGTTGAAGACTACTTCATGTAAAACTGCATGTTTTCTTTTTCAAAATCAGTTTTCCTAATGTAGTACTGTCACGCCCCAACTATGGTATCGGTCCCAACTATAGTTGGGCCTGTCCCAACTATAGTTGGGACGGTCCCAACTGTAGTTCCATAGTTGGGCTGGCCCAACTATAGTTGGGAGTCATCAAGGGGGCCCAACTATAGTTTGGAGTCATCAAGGGGGCCCATCTATAGTTGGGCCACTCCAATCTTTTTATTTTGCAGTGTCCCAACTGTAGTTTACATTGATGTACAACTATAAAACGTTCCCTACAGCTCTGATATACGTCTGACTGTACTGGGGACCACTGAAATTAGCAATTGACGGGGCTAATCTATAGTTGGGTATATGTCCGACTTTACTTGGGACCGTTTTGACATTAGCTATGTATGGGTGGGGCCCTATAGTTGGCCGGCCACGCCAATCTTTGAATTTTGCAAAATGTTGCTGGACTAAAAAAACCCAGCTGGACAACTCATCCAATTACATGTAGGCAGTGCCACGTGGCAGGCCGGCCCTGTATGCAACACACATGCACGACGAATACATGGTGCCAGCATGCGCCATCATGACCATGGAACTCCAGTCCTAGCTATAGTTGGGCCAACCCAACTATCGCACTATAGTTGGGACAGTCCCAACTATAGTTGGGCCGACCCAACTGCCGCACTATAGTTGGGACAGTCCCAACTATAGTTGGGACTGATGCGATAGTTGGGGCGTAACAGCACCAAGCTGAACCCGCATTTGTCAGAGTGCTTGAATAAAGTTAATTAACCCAAACTCCCCAGCCTAATTTACTAGGAACCGTACCCATTCTGGCAAATTCCAACAGCCACATGGGAAATTGTACACACACACACTGTTGGACTTAGTTTCTGGAGGTATGCCAACCCCAGTGTAAAAGACCATCAGTTTTGGGGTACTGTACCTATCCCAACAGATTTAAAACAAAACCTGCTGTTGAACTTTGATGGGTCGAGTTCGGTTAGGGTTAATGTTCTAATCCATCCGACTTATGCAAATGTTATGCAAATGACAGCAAATTGGAATATTTAAATTGACTGTTTTTGGTTGGTTTGTCTTATGTGCAGGGCATATCCCATTGATGACTATCCGTGTAACACCAGACAAGCGGCTGGCATCATGCATATGATGATGAACAATCTGGATCCAAGAGTCGCTCAGGTAAAACAAGTAATTACATGTCATTGGGTCTGTGCGACAACTGTTGAGGGCGCCAGATAGCTGGTACCAGTTCTGGTGACCTCTAATTTCTTGTGCTTTCATTGGACACGTTTTGTTTACCTAGTGATCTGGGTCAACATTTTCGAGTGCTTATGACATGTGCACATAGAATACACGTACATTGACAATGGAAACTGCTTTACCCATGATGCTTTGCGATGCCTGGGTTTCCTTCCCAAACAAAGTGTGGGCGTGACATTTTTCTCAGATGACAAAAGCCAGGGCTGGCACAAAGCCCCAAAACAGGCTTGCTCGGGACTGACCCCCATTGCGTGCAACCAATTTTCAATGGAAAACAAACCAAAACACTGACAGTCCCATTCACTATAATCTTTGTAAGAGAGGAATATTCTCTAGATGAAGGAAAAGGGAAACGTCAATATTGAAAATTCAGTAGGATTTAAACAAAATTTCACACTGCTAGGGCTACAATTCGCAGTAGGTCTGTTTAGTGCAGACATCCAGGCTAAAAGGCTTACTAATGCTGTCAAGATTTTTGTTTTTATAAGCAGTTCTTATGGGAGTCAATAATTGTTTCATTCTTTTCTGTGTACCTGTGATCGGTGTAAATCCAATCACGAAGATGTGAAAAAAACAAAAATCAATTGGGTAGTGGTTTTGATGATCCTTTTGTTTTGCTTGTATTGTCGCAACAGTTCCCCCACGAGCTAGTCACTTACGGAGGCAATGGGCAAGTCTTTTCCAACTGGGCACAGGTAAGTAAACTTTCAAAATTAAAACTGAACTCAAAAAGGCTCATGTCATTGACAAAATTCATATAGTTATTAAGCAGGGATTGTCTTACTTTAGGTACGCTTGGATCCGGTGTCTTTTCTAGAATTTCAGAACTTACTTGTTTTATATTTTCATTTGATAAGACCGCCCTTACTAGGGCACCACCTGTTATCTTGACAACTTTACGTATGGGCAATATATTCCGGTGCTATGTAGTAATGTCTATGACAGATCTTTTAAGAGCTGAGTGAATGAACCTGAAAAAGTCAAAAACAAAACCTCAAATCTTTTACATCCATCATCTAGTAATGGTCAGTGAGATTACAATCCTGGATTTGTGGATCATTTTTCTCTGAATCCTTAATGAGATGTCATGATTAATTGGCTCTGTCACAGACATTGCACTTAAAGAGGTTGTGGAATGCTCGAAGACATTTCCGTCATTTTTTGGGTATATGTAGCCTAAGGTGTGATGAAATAATATACAAATATTGAATGCTTCGAGTGGTGTAGTAAAACTAGCCTCCCGAGGTGATCCATGGACATTCTATTTTCCCGAGGCGAAGCCGAGGGAAAATAGAATGATCCATGGATCACCGAGGGAGGCTAGTTTTACTTCACCACGAGATAAAGCGTTCAATATTTGTTTTATAACACTTCACCCACAGATTCTGCTTGATTTCAATATTTTAAATTATTTAAATCTGAACACAGCTGAAATAAACTTCAATTTCAATACAAAATTGGTGGAAAATGTATTTCTCTCTAAAAAACTACCCCTTTACAAAATGTTTGAACCCAAGTCTGCGGCGCGCTCTCTTTGGAATAATACGCGCTACGCACAACGCGCAACGCACACACCAGCATGCATTTGCACACAAATACCGCGCCGTGGAAATAGTACTTTGGTTGCTATGCGCATAGTACTTTGGTTGCTATGCGCATAGTACTTTTGGCCGTGCACAGAAAGATAGCAAAATTAGAAAGTAACATGTGACTCGCTCTCGGCCAATCAAGACACAGAATCTGTGGGTGAGGTGTTATAAAAACGACTATTGTTTCTGTCATGAAATGAGTACAAAGGTTACTTTTGAGAGCTATTTTTCAGGTCCTGTTTCGACCCGAACGTGCAATTTGTGTAAAAGTCGTCGTTGCGGGCAGCAAACAAAACACACTAAATCTGGACGTAATAAACAGGACTCGTTTATGCTACTCTGCATGGGGAGTCCTGTTTATTACGTCACGATTTACTGTGTTTTGTTTGCTGCCCGCAACGACGACTTTTACACAAATTGCACGTTCGGGTCGAAACAGGCATGACAGGACTTGAAAACAGCTCTCAAAAGTACCTTTTGTACTCATTTTATGACAGAAACAATAGTCGTTTTTATTTCATCACACCTTAGGCTACATATACCCAAAAAATGACGGAAATGTCTTCGAGCATTCCACAACCTCTTTAATAATAATAATAACATTTATTGATCTTCCTCTCATTACTGCTGGAATTTCTAATACTTACATACATACTTATTTCTAATTGTTTCAATTTTTTTTTTTGTACGTTGCGTTTTTTTCCTCACCAGTTTCGTCTGGTGATGCACTACTTGTCAGAGATGTCAGAAGATCAGACCCTGGCCCTGTACTCGGGCCATCCAATGGGATTGTTTCCAAGTCACATGGATGCTCCTAGGGTTGTCATCACCAATGGCATGGTATGTGACTCCATGATACCACGGCACCCAACTACAGGCAATCTGTTAACAATCAGCTGTTGTGAGGGAATATGTGCTTAAATCAGTGACGTAATTATAGAAATCTCCATGCATGGGCGTCGCGAGGCGAGGAGGGCGCTTGCCCCTCCTAGGGTTGTCGTCACTTATGGCATGGTATGTGATTCCATGATACCACGGCACCCAACTACAGGCTATCTGTTAACAATCAGCTGTTATGATATGGCACTAGGGGTTGTTAACTCACAAGGGAAACATGATGCCTGATGCAAAGCCAAAGGCGCCATGCATCCAAACGATATACAAATATTGACTGCCTTGTGGGAAAAAGTGCTTAAATCAGTGAGGTAATTCGTCATTGGCACCAAGAACTGACATCAGTTGCACGTGAGTGCGCTGCACGAGCGCGTATTTACAGAACCGGGTTATTTTGGGTTTCACGAACTGACATCCTCCACGGTGCGGCACTTTTAGAGCGTACCCCTTCCTTTTTCGGTTTCTCGAACTGACACTGACTGACCTTAATTTCACCAATTAAAAGGCTTTTTAATTAAAGTTTTGTGTAAGCACACAAGTATAAAGATGGATTAAATTCGTGTCAAACCTTTCAATCCATTTTTCTTCGTTCTGTATTGCCGCATCATGCTTGGGTGTCATTTTGTGAAAACGAAAATCTTCCTATTTTGCGTGAGTGTGGATGTGCGCGTGCACTACCAGGTGTCGGTTCGTGAAACCAAAATGGTTGATTACGTGGTTTTCAAGCACTGACACCCACTTGTGCGCGAGTGTCAGTTCGTGGTGCCGATGACGAATTGGAGGAATTTCCATGCGCACTCAACCGTTCACACGTCCACGCCCTAAAATAGTGCTTAAGGTTAGCACAATTTTCTGCTACAGTAAACACAACTTTTCTGCTAGCTGTTAAGCAGCGCCATGAAATTAGGCCAGATGTATTTGTGCCGCTTACCAGTTTTTGCTCAACAGATATTTTCTGTGCTAAGCAAACCTGTAAATTTGCCCCTGTTATAATTTAATCTTTTTAAAATTTGTTTTGTTTTAGATGGTACCTAACTACTCTTCAAGGGACAATTATAATCGACTCTTTGGCTTGGGTGTCACTATGTGAGTGATTAGTTTTTTATTTTACAAGAAAATGCAAATTGCGAAAAAATCTATACACAGGCATGCAACTTTTCCTCGGATCCGCTGATTTCTTTGTTGTTTACGTCTCATGAATGCCACTACAAATTGAAAACACTGTACAAAGTCTAGTGTGGTTTGGAGTTTCCTCATTTTTCCTAAATTCCCAGTTGCATGTCTGTACACATATCTTTAACTCTAAATATTTAATCATATGTCTCATACCTATAACTATAAAAAATAAATAAAAAAATATAAAATTACATCTCCCTGACACAAATTCCATCCGATAAATGTTTATATCCTTGATGGTTCATGTGATTTACTCATACCATTGAAACAATTAAATAGTTTATGAATGGTAATTTTACAATAAAACGGTAAGCTTTATTTCCGTTTTAGTAGAACTTTCTGGCTGTAACATATTACCCATGGCTATGCCCCATTTGTTTTCGATGAATATCTAGGTATGGCCAGATGACTGCTGGTAGTTTCTGCTACATCGGTCCTCAAGGCATTGTCCATGGAACCACAGTAAGAACAATTCTGTATTTTAATATTCCTTCCCATAATATTACTGTGTTGTAAAATGTCCCCGTTGTTAGCCAGGGGCTCACAGGCTCAACCAAAACTTGGTAATTTAAAAAAAAAATTGTTAAAGTTCTAACTCTGAGCATTTTTCGTAGAGAGTTAGGTTTTTAAATAGATGGAAAGATACTTTTTGGGGACTTGAGCTCGTAGCAGGAGCTCGCGACGCCGTCTCGGAGTCTTTATCAACAGGCGTTACTGAGGCCCTCACGTGACCTGTCATGTGACCATGCTTGGTCACGTGGCAGGAGACAGTCCTGCACGTGGGCCAGCTCGTACTCTCCATCTCAGTTCATATGGGGGCAGTGCCTGTGGTTTTCTACTGCCTCACGGGTTTTGCGTTTCCAAAGGTCCTCCTCCCTGGCGATGATCTTAACACTGCTAAGAGCTCTTTAACTCAGGTCCTAAAAAGTTACCTTTACATTTATTTGATTCAATAATGGAACTGGAAACAATGAGGTCAATTTTGAATATTGTTGGTTGTGCAGATACTCCTAAGCCTTGGCCTCAACCCCTACGAATTTCAGTCGCGCATCACTGCACAATTGTCAATTGATCACAACAAACATTTTTGGACACTGTGACCATGGCCTCCATGCTGTGACCAAGTTCCACATGCCTTAATCAATAAGCCATTTGCGAGTTAAATTTGAATAAAATCTGGAACGCTGACTTAATACAGTGCTTTGCACGTTTTAACCTAGCATTCTCCCGACCAAAGAGACTGTTACTATATCACGTGATTGGGCAAGCCTTATGCTAGCAACCCCAGCTCGGCATGGTCTGGTGTCTTTGTGCCATTCTCACCCATTGTGAGCGATGTATTGATGCTGAGCGTCTCTTACGTAACTATGCAAGAGCTTGCCCGAATCTTGTGATTTGCAGCAGTGTCTTTGGTCTGGAAGATTCAGTTAAAATGTGCCAAGCATTCTGAGCAAGTCATTGTACCAGACGTTTTTCAAATGTAAATCCCAAAG